>SRPV01000786.1:0-13865 GCA_018360135.1 Claviceps sorghi | reverse complement strand
ATAAAAAGAAAAAAAAAAAAAAAAAAAAGACAAAAAGGGGGCGCCGCGTTACATTGTCGACTATCAAGGGAACTCTGCTGTTCTTCTCGATGAACTTGCCGAGCAGGTTGTCAAACTCCTTATCCACAATGACGCAATCGACCTCGGCGAACTCGAATATGTAGGCAATGTCTTCGTCCTTGAGTCTGTAGTTGGCAGGGACAATGACGCCGCCGGCGGCGACAATACCGTATATTGACTCCAGAAAGGCGGGTGTGTTGGGCGCCAGGACACCAACCCGTGCCAGCTTGTGCTTCTTGAGATAGTAGGCCAGTCCACGAGCGCGGTCGGCAAAGGTCTGGTAGGAGCGACGCAGGGGGACGCCGTCGGAGGTGATGTGGACGATGGCATCGGCGTTGGGCTCGATGGTGGCGGCACGCTCGAGGAAGAAGGTCGGCGAAAGGTGATGAATGTGAGGTGGTGTCTGCGGCGCGGGGAGAAGATGGCCGAGGAATGACTGGATGCGTGATGTAGGGCCCGACATGTTGTGCTATGAGGCAAAGGGGGATGAAGGAGGAGGATCAAGAGTAAAGAGGAAATGAACAAAATTAAAATTAAAAATTAAAAACTAAAAATTAAAAAAATAGAGAGAGAGAGAGAGAGAGAGAGAGAGAGAGAGAGAAGGATTGAGATACAGATGACAATCACGAAACGGACGGGTAAGCAGTTGACTCCCGAGTCCCGAGTCCCGACTCCGAGTCTTGAAAGCCGAAATGATAGCTGATGGCACGGCGGTACGCTTGCGCCACAGAACGCCACAGACGCACAGAACGCCATTCGGTCTCAAAGCTGGGTGTGCATTGGCCAGTCCGGCCTGTCGGGTCCAGCCGGTGACGGTGACGGTGGACGGTGACGGTGGACGGTGACGGTGTCGGCCGTCGACTCGAGCTGCCTGGTCCTGACTCAGTCACTCTGCTGCAGCGGCGAGCGGCCGCTAAACGTGCATGTGGAGATCCGGCCAGCCGCGCGTCCGGCCAGGCCATGTTCAATGGTGCAGGTGGCAGCCGCGACCAGGTGCCCCACGCGCCGGGCCCCGCCGGCACATGCACCAACCAGAGAGCTTCCAGCTTTCTCCGGCATCGCCGCGGTGGCCCCCCGTTCTCTTGCCCCTGTCCAGCCCGGCTGCTTCGTCATCCCTCGAGACAGCCAACTCGCGTCCGCTGCCGTGCGCTTTGCATCTCATCGACTCCAGATCCGTTGAGCTCCTTGGTCGCTCGGACCGCCTTCTCTTTTCATACCAGCGGCCATGAGAATACGATCCAAGACGTAGTTCTGTTTCCGCAGCTAGAGCTTCTTCCACGACGCTTGATTCGTCCAAAGCGGGAAAGTAGGTATGTGCCACGATGCCTCTCCGTCCTCGTTTGTCACAGACTGCCCTCACGATTGGCGGCCACGGAGCAAAGCTAATACGTGGTTCCTGGGCGGTGCAGTCACTCTCCGGTTCGCCGAGTGCCGGCTGGTTCTGTAGCTCCAGGCTCCGTCACCCATGGCTTCGCAGACCCCCCCAGCGTCTGATGCCACCCGGCAAGGCGTACGTCGCATTCCCTCTTACTTGAGCGCCACTTCTGCAGATGCCGACAATCCCCTCACGTTGTCCGAGCCCGTGAGCACCACAGACATGTCCTCAAGCCAAGAGGCACCCGTCAGAGAGCATCAAGGCGAGGCGCCTGATGCCTTCGAATCGGGTCCGCACAGCGACACTGAGGGAAATGCCGAGCCCCTTCCAGGTTCGGTCGAGCTCGATGAGCTACCAATTGAGCTCATCACTCTCACGGACAGGTAAACTTTCACTTTGCATCCCGCCTCCGCTTCTTCTTCTTCTTCTTCTTCTTCTTCTTCTTCTTCTTCTTCTTCTTCTTCTTCTTCTTCTTCTTCTGCTGCTGCTGCTTCTCCTTGTACGTCTTCTCCGACTCGTCAGCCTAATTCGCGAGAAAAACAGCTTCGTCGAATCTCTCGGCGCCCCAGTCCACTCCACACCCCCGAACATCGAAAAGCTGTCACGTATGTTCCAGGACTTTTATGCCTTGGCTTCTTCTCATGTCAATACGCACATAAACATCCTAGCCACCCGACAGAAACGAGAGGCTTCACCTGCCCCATCGATATCGTCCATCTCTTCCGCCGCCAGCAGGCTTCGATCAAAAGCAACGTCAATCGGCGCCAAGGAGAGACCCCAGATGGAATCACAACAGCGACAAATGATTACAGCTGAAGAACTCGCCGCCCGCAGAAGGGCCAGGAAGGCACTGGAAGGCAAGCGAACGAGGCTGGAAGAAGCCGTCGAACGTAGATTGTGCGAAGGGATATATGAGAGAATATACAGGCATAGAACGACACAGGACGAGGCGCAAGATGAAAAGCTACGCTCCAAAACAGCGGCTCTGGCCCTGGTTGGAATCAGTCCCGCGGACTTGGGCGTCGACTACGGCCAGGGAGTGTCCCAAGACCCGGCAGCCACCGAAAAGGTCACGGAGCGAATGCGAGAATCACTCGAGGCGGCAAGAAGAGATGTGGTCAGCATGGGCGAGGTCCGATATCCATTGGCCAAAGCAAACCACCTGAAGGCCGCCCATAAGAGCATCGTCGACACGCTGGCTGACGTGCATCCGTCCGCATCAGCCGACGAAATCATGCCCATGCTCATCTATACACTCATCACCGTCCCTCCCGACAAGTTACACGTCATCAGTGATCTTCACTTCATCCAGTACTTTCGCTGGGAGCAGAAGTTGACGGGAGAAGCAGCGTACTGTCTAACGAACCTCGAGGCAGCCATAAGTTTCCTTCAAACTGTGGACCTGTCCACCCTTCGAGCAGACGAGCACCCGTCTGGTCCGCCCAAATCCGATGGTTCGGCAGACACACCCAAGACGGAAACCTTCCCCCCAGCCTATGGAGTCTTGTCGTCCTCTCAAAGCGCCGCGGACACGGACGGTGATGACGTGACGGCCTCGAGGCTCGTACTCCCTCCCGCTGGGCTCAAAGCCACCACTGTCTTGCGAAACAGGGGACTGAGCGATCTGGTCCACACGCCGGCCCAAGCTCTGGGTGCCGCCGGTGGTGCCGTCATCAGCACCGCCGACCACGGTCTCAAGACCATCTCCAACAGCTTGGGCGACAGCTACTCTTTTCTCCTCGGCAAGCTCCGAGAACGGCAAAATGGCCCCAGGGATTCCATCGCGGTGCCACGCACTCTGGATGATGCCCGCAAACTCGTCAGCACGCCGCCCCCGGACGAAGACGACAAGGGCAGCGTGTGCAGCTCCATGATGGGCAGTCCCGAAGACGCGGTCCAGCACCACAAGCATGCCTCTGCCCGTGAAGATCGCGTCCTCGGCCTCATTGGCGGCGGCCGACGTGAGGCAGGCATCGACAGAGGACGCAGCGGCAGCTCGTCCGCCAAGAAGACCGCATTGACGGACGATGTCAAGCCGACCAACACGCCCGCGCCCACTGCCAGCCCTGCCCCCGCAACAACCGCCGCTCCCGCCATGCTCGACTCTGTCCTCAGCCTGGGCAGTTCCTTGAACCCCATCGGGCGGTTGTCGAGCATGGGAATGATGCGCGGCTTCGGTCGCAGCACTCCCGCGAAAAGTGCAACTCTGGCCGCCGATGGAGGAGACCTGGCCACAGTGAGTATCCCTCCACGTAGCAGAATGCACTCATCGCACCAATGCCTATATATCCCGTGCCCCCCACTAACCACCTTTTCACAAAAAAAAAAAAAAAAAAAAAAAAAAAACCAGGCATTCCCAGACATCGCCGCCGCCCTCCCACCCAAACAAGTCACCATCCCAAAACTGCCACCCCCCAACAAGCGCTTCCTCGAGCTCCAAAGCCCCGCGGACCTCCGACTCGGCGAGGTGCGGGAACTCCTCAAGGAATACCGACGACTGGCAGTGGCGCTCAAGAACCTCGGTGCCTTTGAGGACAAGTAGACCCCGCGGCGGCGCCCAGTGGGCCGGAAGCGGACATGGGAGTGGAAAAGACCATGTCGTGTGTATTGGATATTTGCAGGCATCTTCATAGCAGTGGCGGGTTTTTTTTTTATTTTCCTTCTTCTTTCTCAAATCTAGCCTGGTAGAAATCATGAGCGGGTGTTTTGTTCCCCCTTGCTTTCTCGTTCGTTCCATGCAGTCACGGCGGATTTACGGCATAAACACGTGGCATGTTGGTTTTTTCGCCTCTCCAAGTTTTAAAAGGAAAAACTAGAGTGCCGAATGGGAGGCGTCGCCGTTGCACGAAATGAAAGAGCTGCGCGTACTGACATGTCGTTTGCTTTGCGCTAAATCATAAAATGCTATATACACATGCGGGGGGATTTGGCTTGTGCTGCACCCCCTGTCCGGTGCCGACTGGCACAAAATGCATATCCGTATCCGGTCTAAAATATGTTCAACATGCCTGCGTATGCCCGTGAGTCATGATATGCGTCGCCTGATCTACATGTCCGGACAAAAAGGATGAAATAGAAATAAATCTCAGAGAGAGAAAAAAGAGAGGCAAGGAAAAGAACAATGCGAGAGTCATGGTTTCTCGAGGACATCGACTCCATCAATGCTGGACGCCGCTACTGCTACTGCTGCCATGGGTTCGACTAGAACGCTGGAGTCGCATCTTCCCTGCGTTGACGCGGCCTCGATCCGGCACTGGATCTGCGCCCCAGCTCAACAGTCTCCTGAGCCTCAGAAGACGTCCCCGTGGGGCTGAGCGGTGCGTTGTGCATGTCCGTCGAGCTCACGCGTTGATGGCAAGGGCAGTCATCACGAAGCCCAACTGGCCCGGGATGGAGAAATGATCTGACAACGCTGCTGCTGTTGCCTCGGCCGCGCTCCCGACTCTTGCTACGAGTTCGCGTCAGACTAGTCCCTTGCCGCTGCATACCAGATGTCGTGGCGTGAGATACGACCGTGTTGGTGCGTGCCAAGACTGCTTCCTGTTCTTGGGCCTCTCTGCGGAACTTTTCTTCGCTAGGCAGGAGGATAGCCCGGTCGAGACCGTAGGGGAGACCGCGATGCCGGCCGCGGATCTGCATGGCAATAATGACAAGCTTGCCAAGAACGGTGAACTGAGAGCACAGAGAAGCGTTGATCCCTCTTGCCCCCATGCTCAAGCCCACTGTGCCGTAGGCGCTGACGACCTCAAACAGAATGTCGAAAACTGAAAACCTATGGGCGATAATCTTTGGGCCTTCACAAATGGTGATGACGAAGAAGCCCAAGAAAACATACCACAAGTCGAAAGACAACTGTCGACGCAAATGCGTTCCGACGTAGGACAAGGCAGGGGCATCCTCGTTGTCAATGTCGTGGCTCTGGTACATGCCGAGCGACTTTTCCTCGTACACGTTGGTGCGACGTATGGAAATGGCAATGGGGAAGACGGAAATGTACATCATGATCATGTAAAGAACTGGCATGGCAGGGTGGAGGTCGCTCAGGCTAACCGCGGAGAAGCCGGCTGTCCTGGTCGACGCGGCTTGGAAAAGACCAATGACGACACGATCCTTGACACTAAACTGGGCGACTGGCTCAGAGCCGAGATCGAGGACCATGAAGAAGAGAAGGTCGAGTGCATTCAGTCCGATCAGGATCCAGAAAAGCCACCAGTTTGGGCCCGAGGGAAACAGCAGCGTAAAGCATCGACGGGGATGGTCGAGCAAGAACCGCAACTCCTCCCACAGCCCGGACCCGACAGGCGCGAGCTTGGCGCAAACCCATATGATGAAGCGCAGCATGACAGGGAAGCCAGTATTGCCAATGAGGATAAAGAACCACGTGACCATAAGGGTATATCCGGATGTGTTGAAGGAAATCATGCTGTCGGGCGTGAGAGTGAAACCAACGTCCATGAATGCAGAGTTGGACGTGAAGAAAGCCCACCACGTCTTGGAAACACTGATGGCTTCGAGAACTCTGCCGTAGTAGTTGTTGTGAAGAATAAAAGGCAGCAGGAAGGTGAGTATAATCAGGTGAAAGCCCCAAAAGTAAGCCAGAAGAACAACTGCCAGGGTTCTGAGAGAGCGGTATTCGATACCACCCAGTTCTTCCCGCTGTTCCGACGTCAAGCCCACAAAGTTGGAATTCCGGCCCATGGTCGGCGTGTAGGAGAGATAAGGCATGTCGTCCGTTTTGGAATTTGACAGGGCCGAGCGAATCTTGTCCAAAGTACGAGTGCGAGTGGCTCGCACTGCTCTGGGTTCCTCAGTGTCCTCGTGGTCTTCGTTTTGTGAATGGTTGAAAGTGCGTGGCTTGCGGAGCCGCAATACGTCCCCAGTTTCATCTCCCCGGGCTTTCTGAGGCTCTGCGATGACGATCGTCGGCTGGCGCTCACGAATGCGACTCAGGTCAGCCACACCGCGTCCTTGCCGTGAATCGGCAGTGAGGGAACGATTAAGCCCCTGATACTCATCGTCTTCGTTCATGTCGCCAGCTAGAAGCCGCCTAGGCCCCAAGCCACGTTCGGCATCTCGAGGACCTGGAATTCGAAGAACCTCATCGTCGTCTGGATTTCGTTGCCTTTCCAATATGGCAATGTGCTCGGCATGTGTCCGAGTCTGCGGAAACTTGGTCTCGTCGTGTCTTAATCCATCGCTTCGCTTGACAGTCTCCGCAAACGTAATTGCCGTTGGTCCTGGGACATTATGACCAGAGCCTCGACTCTGTCTGCGAGCTCTACCAGTGCTTGGCTCTTGGATGTTGTCATCCAGGTCCTCCGCGACGGCGTGCTCAGCTGACTCAGAATGCTCCTCAGTGACAATCGTAGTGTCGCTCTCGCCGTTCTTTTGCTGAGCAGGTGGGTTCTTGAATGTTTGCATGTTGCCGTCGTCCAGGAGTATACCGTCATTAGTAATCCGCTGCTTCCGACCGTTGTGCGGAACAAGGGTAATATTTCGGCCGTTGACACCTTGTTCTGCCAGATGCATGTCATTACGAGCTTGAGATTTCGATTTCGTGAGAGTAGGGCGTCGAGCACGCACCTCGCGTGCCCAACTGCGAAAGCGCTTTTCAAACCAGTACAAGCGCAAGAAAACAACCGAAGTGTGCATGGTGATGGGATTTGACGTCATGGCAAATGCATATATCATAGCTTGCTGAAACCCGTTGAGAAGATTGACATCGAGAGGGTTCAAGCCAGCCTGTGTATTCGCTCCGCTGGCAAACATCAAGGCATCAATGTATTCCAGCTCTCCTTTACCTGCTATGAAAATAGCGATGGAGCAGACAATTGTCGCTCCAATAATCCAGAAATCTAACAAAGGCCTATAGTCAGTATGCGTTCAAGCATGCGTGTTATTCAAAACAATGACACGCGTGCAGTGAAGTCATATGACACGTACAATGCACCGTAATGAAGCTAAAATGCGGCTTCTTGGAGACGAACGCGGGTTTGGCAGCCTTGAGCTGGCCCCAAGCATATGAAAACGCTTCTTGAAACATGGTGAAGTGCGTTTATGTTGTAGGCGGTAGATGGAAAAAAAAAAAAAAAAAAAAAAAAAAAAAAAGGCCAGACCGGAAGAACAAGATAATTGTCGCTACCGTGAATATGGAGAAGAAGTTTTTCGCAGACTTGGGTGTGTAGAGGTCGGTGTCGTCTTCTCACTGTTATGTCCTGTGCTCAACATTCGTTGCTTTGGAAGAGTGAAGTACCGATTCAGCGTATCGAGGAGGAGAGGGGGACGGATCACCAGGGGCAAAGTTGCATACAGGAATGCTCAATAAACCTTGGTGAACCTTCCAGAAGTCAGAGTACAGCCCGTTCTAGGCTCGAGTCCAATCGAAGGACTCAGTATGCATAGAAGGGCAAATAGACATGATGAGAAGGACAATACTGCCGTCGCGTGGCCCACCAGAGTACAAAAGATTATAGAACGAGACTGGCGTCTTGATGAGGTTGTTCGTGAGCGGTCGACGGAACTTGAACTGCGCTTAATGTGTGAAGAGAGGAGGGTTTGAAATCGGGTGGACAGAAGCGAGATGAATTTCAAAGTCTCGTTCAAAGCCGCGAGATGGGATGAAGTCAAGATCGAAAAAAAAAAAATTGGAGGTCGGGTCCTCTATTTAGTCGGAGGGAAGGGAAGGAAAAGTTTGCGAGAAAGACAAAAACCCAGATGAAGGTTGTTGTTACGCTGGGTAACTCGATGGTCGTCGTTGTAGATGAGACGGAAACCCGGCGGGATGGTGGCAGCCCAATTCGGAGCAGAAGGGGGGTCGATGGCAAATGGCGGAAAGGGTGGCTGAAATTTCAACGTCCAACGAAGGTTTGGACGTGCATGTGCAGATTCCAGAATGTCCGTCTGGTCCCAAAAGGCGCAGGCGTACGCGCAGGCGCAGGGACCCGGGCCAAGGCCGCAGGCAGGCCGCAGGCAGGCCGCAGATGCAGCACCGAGGCGGCGGACGTGACACCGACAAAAGAGGCTTGGATCAGACACACCGGCGCGGACGGGCGACACGGAGCGGGAATTTCAATGCGGTGTCTGGTTCTGATACCTTTGGCCGCGTGCGTGGCAGGATGGCGATGGAAGAAGAGGAGGAGAGTTTGCTGGATTGGCACGCAAGAGTCGAGATTGGCCTCATCGCAGAGCTTAAGTGCTCTGTGCAGTCCCGGAGACGCGACCGGCTAGCCGCCTTTGGCTAACCTGGGTCCTTGGCGCCGTGGATGCTGTGAAAATTCTTAGTGCCGTCTCGTCTCGTCTCGTCTCGTCTCGTCTCGTCTGGTGATCCGCAATGTTGTCCGGCAACTGCCACCACGACGCTCTTGCCAGTGGAGCCGGGCCCAGCCATGTGCCATGTGGCATCACCATTCATGTCCAATGTTTCTTTGTTGCCTCCTGCTCCCATCTGGGATCACCCCGGGAGATCTGGCATGTTGCTGCATCGTTGCATGTCGTCTTTTGCGCGCTCTTAATGCAAGTATATACAGTAGGCACATACTTAAGTACATACATGCCGACCCCGACACCAATACATACATCTCTCGTGTGATAATTTACGAACCAAGGACCCCCTGCAGCTCTTGGGTTCCAACTCCCAGAATGCAGCTAAAAAGGTCTCTCCCCTCCCATGACGTCAACAAACCTACCTACCGCCTCGCAACCACACTCCCTCCCCGAGAAATGCTTCTCCCGCCCCGGGAATGCACGTCCAAATAAGCATCCCGACAAGCATGCACCACCTCGGCAGGGCAAAAAGGACGCAGCCAACGTACCACATGCCACGGTGTCACCACATACCGGCCACCGGCCAGGCCGGAACCCGCTTCAGCCATGTCCATCAACACACGACGCAATGTAGGATCCCCTCAAGTCCCCATCACACAGTAGTCGTGCCGTGGACGAGAAGATCTCCCCAACGCCTCTCCTCCCAAGCAGACACCCCTTCCGGCCACCATCTCCAGGCGGCGGGTCCCAAACAGCTGCACGACTGCGGAAACCACCGAGAATGGGAGGGGGGAATCTGCAGCTCGTGCGGCACAAGCGCTTTCGTCAAAGCCCTGTTGGGATTTCAGCTCGATGTAGTTGCGTTACGGCGAGGCGCCGTTTGTACGCATTTCGCCGCCGTGGCAATCGAGGACGGCCGAGGACATTAGAAATCGGAGACTGTCACATTGTTATAAAGAGACAAAAAAAAAAGAGGGGGGGGGGATAAAGAAAAAAGAACAGTTTCAAATGGTCCCCTGGCCCGAGGAACTCTGCTTTCTCCCATCCCATAATCCATAAACCCTCCGTCCATATACAACCAAACCATGTCAGACTCCGCCGCAAAACGCCCATCGCTGATTTCATAAACACCCAAGTAAGAAATAAACATTCAAGTTCGTTACACACGCCCTCCTTCCAGGTCCTTTCTGCCATTCTGACCATCTGCACGGCCGTGAGCACATGATTATGCAGCGGCACGCCTGGCGTTCTCCCTGCCGATTTTTTTGAAGAAAGCATGGCTTTCCTTTTTATTCTTTCCCTTCTTCAAGCCTTGGTTCACCCTCTTGTTCTGCTCAATGTAGGCCATGTCTTGACCTCCGCTTAATTCTCCCAGGGTGCCTGCCGTTCTTCGGGCCCCCTTCTTCTTCTTGCGACCCATCGTGCCGCTGTGGAACAGGTCATCTGTGATGTCTTCATCCTCCATGGACTCGTTTTCCACGAGTACTTTCTGTAGGAGCTCGCGTCGTTCGCTGGCCGTTGCAAATGCGAGTCCTGGCGTCTTTTCAATGTTGGCCAACTGCGTGATGACTTTGAACGCATAGCCCTGATCCACGAGAAATGCTTGCCGCTTTGACGAAAAGTACATCTCCTGAGTGTCTTTTGAGACAAGAGAGTAGAAGAATGCATTGAAGCCTTCGTCATTTCGGCGTTTGGCCCGCAGAATTCGCCCGAGGCGCTGCGCTTCCTGACGCCGCGAACCATAATGCGACGAGATTTGGATGAGACACGTAGCCTCAGGCAGATCAAGCGACGTGTCTCCAATCTTTGACAAAAAAAGTGTGTTGACCAGCGGGTTGTGCTGGAAATTCTCAAGGACCTTGAGACGTTCCGGTTGACCCGTCCCACCATAAATAAACGCCTTGCCTAGCTTCAGAGCATATGCCTTCAGAGCATACACGTTATCTGAGAAGACGATAATTTTGTCTCCTCTACCCTCGTGGTAGTTGATGAGGTACTGGCAGGCCTGAAATTTTCGGGGGTTCATGATGTATAAGAGGTTCTTCTTGCGTGAAGGAGCCCGGAGATATTCGTCGTAGAATTCGGTGGGCATAGGGCACCATACCTCGGCGCACTGCACCCTCGCAATATGCCCTTGCTTGGACAATTCCATCCAGTTGGCCTCAAAAAGTTTAGGTCCAATCAAGAAGTTCAGGTCGGAGATCTTGTCATCTTCTCGGAGCAGAGTAGCCGTCAAACCCAACTTGGAGTGGGTCTTGATAGACGACGTGACCTTTCGGAAAATGTTGGCTGGCACAACGTGCACTTCGTCCAGGAGCATCAAGCCCCATTCTCGGCCAGTTAGGAATTTCATCATCTTGTCCGCGTCGTACGATCGTGCCCTGGATTGTGTAACCATGGAATAGGTGGTGACTATGATGCCAGTGCTGCCTGTGAAAACGGAGCCCTTTGAATCCGATGTAAAGGCAACAATGTCGTCGGGATTGATGTTGGACCACTTCAGAAATTCGTTTCGCCACTGCACGACTGACATGGAACTAGTGCAGAGCACGATAACTCCCTTCTTGATGGTACAAGCTGCGGTGATGCCGACAAGCGTTTTGCCAGCACCACACGGCAACACAATCAGACCGCTCTTGGCTCGACCATTTCCAAACATCTTGCTCAGGCTCTTCTCCTGATAGGGCCGAATTGATGTGCCGGGTTTGAGATCAATCTCCAAGTTGGAATTCACTTCATCTCGGCGGAAATCATACTCTTCCAGAACAGGAAATCCCAAGTTGAGGCATTCTTTCTGGACCGTCTCAACATCCTTGTCGGCGATTTCGAATGAGTGCGTGACTTCTTGATCGTCATCGTCCTCCTCGTTCAATGTTGCCAGGACGTCGCCTTCCTTGGCTGCCTGGTCATTCGCTTGCTCGCCTCCGGGCTGCAGGCCATTTGCTTGTTTAACCCCAGCCGCATTCTTAGTGCCTGGAATAACCAATCCACCAATCTTGGGAGCAGCAGAGGTCGTGATCTCTTCGGTTCCTTGAACCCGCAACGGTCCAATTGTAGGGTTCTTGAGAAGCATTTGCAACATTTCAGGGTCGGGGCTTTCCACGTAGTATTTGGTGTTCTTCAAGACCAGCTTGACCTTGCCGTAGCTTTGCGTGCAGCTCGTGATGAAGTTTCGAATCTCGTCGGGCAGAGGTGTCTTGAGGAATCTGTCGAGGGTATTGATGATGTCAGAGGGAGACAGACCGACCGACACGGCAGCATATAAACTATGTGTCGTGAGAGCATATTCGTGCATAAAGGTTGGACGTGAAAGAGGCTCTGCGATTGTGATGAGGAAATCTTGTGCTTGTTCCGCCAGCGGGTTGAAGCTTTCGAGTATGATTTTCCCCTTCTTCGGATCGATCCAGAGAGGACGGTTTTGGTGGTCCTTTTTCAGATCAAGGTATGAGAAATCGTGGTCGCCGAAAATGTGTGGTAGCGGCTCGCGGATGGTGTGCTTTTTCTGAAAATGGTCCAGAGAGAATCGATCGATGTTCTTGTCTATGTCGCGCTCGAATACTTCGTCGACAGGGCCATCGTCTTCTTCCAGCTCTTCGTTGCTGTCGAGACTAACAGGAGTGGCTATGCTGGGGGTGGACACGCGCGACGTCCTGCTTGCCTTGGCCACGCCCTGGACTGCCGAATCTGCCTTTCGTTTCGGAGGCATATTGGGTTTTCTGCTCGGTGCCGTCGCAGTTTGCGGAGATGACGAGCGCCGTGAGAAGTACAGGAGGATGAAGGGGGAAGCGAAGCGTGAAAGCAGGCGACGTCTCCTTGATGCCGACTAGGACATACTTGATTTGAATTAGCACAATGCGCGCCGCCTGATGACTAACAGCAGCACATGGTGGCGGCGGTAGGACAGTACTGAGTACCTAGGTACGCAGGCCCTCGGGTACATACAGTATCTACTCACGTAACTTAGGTAGGTAGTTTACCTACCTGGTAGGTACTTGGTAGATATGTATCGTGACTTGAGACTATGACGTCCTCCTGCTCTGCTCAATCCACCACGACTGGGCAAGCAAATTGAAACGGATTGTCAAACACACAGCAACAATCTCAATGCGTATGTGTAGACACACGAGGTAGACGGGCACAGAATCTCGAGCCGCCAAACACGATTGCCATGCCATGTACACCCAGCATGTACATGCACATTCAAATGTTTTGTTCCAATAATTGCTCTGAACCCGGGGAGTCGGGCCATTAATGGACTTGCTGGCGCGCTGCGGCCCCGCCAAAGCCTTTAATAAGTGCTGGTCCAATTATCCGCCGGCCCATTGCGCCAACAATACATACTTCAGCAACCCACGCACATGCATCGACATTCTTCCCGCTCATTCACATCCAAACCACGTGTACCTACGCTCGGCACGCCCGTATCAAATCGCGGTATCTCCGCCTCCTCAAGACTCGTTTGACATAATATCAAGCCGCACACATCGCCATGTGGTAAGTACCGCGACGCCTTCGCCTTGTCCGCCCACCAAAGCTCGCATCCCATACCTGACCATCCTACCAAACACCAGCAAGCACGTCCTCAACGCGCAAGTATCCATACGTTCGCCATGCTGTTCGTCTAAACCCCCGCTCTCGCCCCCATCCTTTCGCATTTCCGACACAAAACGGAGACGAAAACAATCTTGCCTATAAAACGAGAAAAAAGAACCCGACCCCGACCCCGACCCCGACCCCGACCCCTCACCACCTCCTCAACGCAGGAGAGCAAGTAATAATAATAATAACTTTTCCAGGCCGAAAATGGTTCGACTGCGCCGAATGCCACAGTGAACAAGAAACACATCCCCTGCTCCAGAGCTTTGAAATGATATTCGCTTGTAAAAAGTGCAAGAAGTGTTTCCGCAAGGATACAAAGGAGTTTGAGGAGAGCGATGAATACTGTCCTCACTGTGATAACCACTTTGTCATTGATGCCAAGACTCCAAAGGCGGCGCTTTCGATAGAGAGTGAAGATGTGAGAGTGAATAACAAGATGCTCAGAGACGATCGCGTCAAGCAGAAGGGCTACCGGACCATGTTTGATCCAGATGAGGATGCCGATAAGCTAGGGTGAGGCTGGCATTGCGGTCTACCCTTTCTTTTGGATGGGGGTGGAATCCAAAAA
>SRPV01000785.1:0-13896 GCA_018360135.1 Claviceps sorghi | reverse complement strand
TTTTTTTTTTTTTTTTTTTTTTTTTTTTCTTTTTCTTTTTTGTTGTTGTTGTTGCTGTCTTTTTGTTGTTTTTTGTCCAGTTCGGCCTAGAAGCGGCGGCTACCGCACGACTGAACGAACCGCCGGCTGACTGTTTCCGCAGCACTGGATTTTTCGGTTCGTTATCCAGATATCCGAGTCCATCATGGCGACGTTCAGCTCCCAAGTGGCTACTGCTCCTAATGCCCTTGGACCGGTTCAAATTTCCACCAACAAGGTCGCTATGATTGTACAAGTCTCGATAGTTCCGACGCACTGTCCAAGGCGAGCTTCGCCTCCCTGTTTCGCAGTGCCATCAAATGGCCCAAGAATTGGGCCATTGACGAATATGGCATCGGTAACAGGTTAATGATTGCTCATCTGTTGCAATAGATGTGTCGCCACTGCTTTGTGAACGCCTACCACGCCACGCCATGCTGGCAATGGTTGGATGATTGGACTATATGCCTCCAAGTCTGGTATACGAAGCAGGAGCTTGAACTGCACGTGAACTTTCTTTTGTGATGTGTCGGAATTAGTCCCATCGTGTAGCTCCATTTCGGTTTTGTAAAACGGCAGGATGATGTCGAAAACGCTGTGACAAACGATGTGGACATTGGGCTTCGGTCATTCAGGTTCCCAAGGCTGCAGCAAATGAATTCCTCCAAAAACACCAACGCAAATGCACCACCTATTGGCATGGCCGAGTACCGGCTTCCCGCAATTGAAATCGAATACTCGATGCCCTTCATCTCCTTTCGGCGGCCAAGTGCTCCTGAAATGAAAAAGCACATTTAGACATTGCTCTTCGACTTGACATCATTTATTAAAACTGGCACACCAGACGACAAGTATCTCCATGTCGAATTGGCCCATAAGTTGCAATTGTTAGATATCCTTTGCGCTTGGCAAGAACTCTGCCGTCGACAGGCGGTCATTCACTTCCGAGACGTCATGCTTTCATCTCATTTTTCTAGCTAAATTACCGTAATGTCTCCTTGATGTAATCATGACGAAGACAGATGATCCAGGGTCCTCTACTCCTTGGGTACATCGAAGCCTAATTGTGCTGCTCAAATCCGGAGATAATAAGCCGCTAACTATGGAGAGAGGAGCTTGATTTACACTGAACACAATTGTCGATGAAACCGCGGGGGAAGGGAGCTTGTTCTGTCTCTTGGACCTTCGTCAGCTTCATCCTTCACGTGTCTTTTGGGGGCTGGGGGGCTCGCGTGGGTCGTGACAGGATCGAAGACTGAAAATCCGGAATCTGCGGACTTCGGTGTGAGCTGTCTCACTCACTCATGCACAACTGTGCTACTTGGACGTTGAGCAAGGGGCTTTCCCGTTGTCTCGCGGAAAAATAGGCTGCTCACCCGCCATGAATGATCGCTGAGCAGTAAAGCACAACCATGCTGATCAGATAGAGCGAAAATCCGCGATTCATTTCAGTATAGCCAAAATTGTTTCATCCAAAGGTTGCCGCTTATCTTGAGCCTACTGGATCCGGCATCATACAATCAGGACACTGCTAGCATATGTACGTATGCTCTATTTGAGTCAATAAACCGATTGTGCAAATGTCTGCGACAGCGCATTCGAACATCTGTGTCTGCTTTGATCTGTGAAAAGCGTGTATGACTTATAAAACTAGTGAACTGACCACGCCTCGAAGGCGTTTAACCGTGGTTGAATTCGTTTCTCTATCTCGGTACCTCAAGCGCTTCAACAGTCTTATTTTCGTGCCGAGAGTGAAACCGTTAGACCGCCTCCATAGTTATCCAGACTTCGGCTCCTGCCTTGGGCTGGAAATGCACACAAGCGATTGGCTGTTTTTGTTCGACCTGATGTGTAGAAAACACACACGTTCGGCTCATTTCTTAGTTGCAACATTCATCCGCAGGGCGGTGTTGTGTCGGATCGATCGAAGGTGCAACTCCACAATGTGGCTTGACCCAGCATGATGGATCAGCCGTGGATGACTGTGCTACAACTTCCCAGAGTGGACATCTGCTGCTCTTTGTGCTGTAAAAGCCTGGGCTTCAACATGATTGGAAACGACTAGCCTTAATCCTGACAGACTGAAGGGTGGCAAGCGAACCGAGGAGGCCTGTCAAGACTCAAGAACGTATCTCTGGTGTAACGGAAAAGCCCGCATGCTTTTCAAGTACTCGCTAAGGCCAACCTTGCAGAGAGACAGAAAGCATACCGCCCTTTTCTTGGTATAGGCACATTGTAAAGGAGACGGGCAATCTGCCTTTTATGATCTATTGTGCTTGTCAAAGCGGCGACCATGACTACCTCGGTAGATTGCATCAAAGTCGCAACATGAGCGACGAATTTGTCTTTCTCGTGTCAGGCCGTTTCGCTTTTCTGGGCGGGCCATATGTTGCATGAGTATTTCTCAACCCTTCTCGCCGGCCAAGTAGTAACTATTCACTTTAGTCGCCAGTCTGTCGAACCCGGAGAGAGAAATAGCAACCTAGTGAGCACACGAAACATCAGCATGCGGTGCTATCATGTGCTGCAAGCATACGACGTCTCTGTGGAAAGACTCTGTGCGGCCTGTTCGGAATTGGGAATAAAAAGACGTTGCAGTTTTGACGTACATATGTATACGCGTGGTACATACACTAAGTACTTAGGTAGGTACGATACTTGTATGTCTGCACATCGTAGGCCCTCAATAACCCACCCCAATCCAATCCACTCGGTAATGGAAATTGCGGCGAAATACAGGGTTGCCGGCTGATAAAGACCCCTGTTCGTCTGGTGTGGCTGTCAGCCCCTATGCCTAGAGTGTAGTGCCGTGTTTCGTAGCGGCGGGGTGGTTGCAGGAGGTCCCGTACCTTGCATAGGGCCAACACGGAGTGTCCGACCGCCGCCGTATTTTCCCATTGTGCCTGGCCAAAGAACCCGAAATTTCCTACCAGCGAAAATCGCAATTTTCTATGATCAAAGGCAACTGAGACCTCATTCAGGAGGTGGAGTTGAAGTGGGCGATTTTCGCAAAGTCGAATTACCGCCAGGGGTTCGACTCGATTTGAGTGAGAAGATTGAAAGATGGCCGTGGCGTCAAGCCCCGTCAACGCGCCCTTGCCGGGGACAGCTTATCCTAATCGACGGGCTGGCAACTGACTGAAAATAGCTCGTCAACTCCGCCAACACCTTGATGTGAAAACCCCTGCGGAAGATCGCCCTCAAACGATGACGGCCGGCAAGGGTCTGACCGTCATTGTGCCCGCTCGCTAGCCAGGAGGCATTTTAGTGAGCCTCGCCGTGTCCTGCTTGCTACCAGACCCGTCGGTTTGGATCCGGCACAAGGGGACCTGGGGAAAAAGAGATGAGGATTTCGGATATTGCTATGTTTTGTTGGCGATTGCCGGGGTAGAACAAAGGAAGCCAAGCACAAATAAGAACCACGGGCTTACCTTAAATACAAGTCTATAGGTACCTTTGTATGTACAGTATCAGGTACCTTCAGCATGTAGCTGTAAGAGCAGGCCGATGGGACTCGGTGTCAGACCCTTTGCCATCCCTGGCGTTTCGTCTGGGATCGACGCAAGCTTCCCTGCACCGCGGACAGTGGGCAGTGGGCACCGTCGCATCCGCGTCACCGCGTCACCGCGTCACCGCGTCGTTTCGCACAGATTTCGCGCACAAGTGACCGATGGACCACACAGCTTTTTGTGGCACCGTAGTCCGCGTTGGCTTCTCGGCCGATAAATGTGCTGCCGTGCGGCCCAAACCAATATCAACGACGACATATGTATGTATACCAAGGGCAGATTGGAAAGTATGTACATATGTAAGTAAGTACTTATGCAGTCATTCGGAGTGCTGTCGCGCGGTGCGTTGTGGTGCATTTCTTCGGTGTTGCTTGATCAGACAATACATAGAATACCTAGTCGAAGCTCGACGCATCACGTACCAGGGAAGGCGCATCGGGCCCAAAGCTTAGATTGCACTTGCCAGTTCTTCATCGGACTCGTTCAAAGCTGGCAGGTCGCGGCTGCCATTCGCGCGGCCAGAAAAGTGAATTTGCGCGCCTACTGTATGTATTAATTATATCATAATACTAAAATAAATGATGAATATTTTAATAAAAATATATATTTGAGAGACAAGTATAACAGTTCGGAAGCTTTAGAAAGTGTCATTTCAAACAGTTATTTATAATTGATATTAAATTAAAACGTAAGCCTTTCCTCGATGATATATGAAATAAATTCTAGATAATGTAATATAATTTTCATTCTTTATTATAAATAGTATTAAATTATTTTAGTTATTCATAATTATAATCAATATACATCTATAAATATGACGCGCAAATTCACTTTTCTGGCCGCGCGAATGGCAAAACTCCAGGTGGTCCCCGTGCCAGCCAAAAGGGGATTCATCAGTAGTCCCAGCCACTTCGTCTACGTCGCCACATGGCTAGACAGTGGGCACCGTACATACATACTCCTCGGACATCGAAAAATCCAACGAGACAGGTCAGTCCTGATGCCATCCCTGCTTTGTGCAACATCATCTCGCGCTTCAGACGGACGCCAGCTGCAGATCCGTTTCTGCAGGCGGAGATCGTGCAACACTCGGGCCTAGGCAGGTACCCTCGCCAACTTTCTCCAATGCGTCAGGCTTTACGGAAGTGCGCGTGCCTGCGATACATTCGGCTAATCCGCCAATACAACATGCCCCGATTCGGCAACGGGTAGCTATGCCGTTTCTCGGCGATGTTCATGCTAGAGCTTCATGAAGAAACTTACATGGAGCATCTGATCTGCTATCGTGTGCGTATATTTAGGCGAATCGCCCATCTGGAGGCTGTGTAATGGCGTCGGCGAGTCAAAAAGCACAACGTCTGGCAACCTTCAGCTTGACCAGAAAAATACAAATAATGCCCCAAGAGAGCTGGAGGCATTGCAACCACAAGGCGGAGTCAAAATTGTGAATATTCTTGGCTCGTCTCGTACCAGCAAATAGCATTGAATATGCGCACGAATGACCAAGAAGCAATAAGGTGAGACACTCCTCTGTGTTTTCTCCTCCCTTCTCTCCACTTAGCTGATGTCTTATCAAAAGGTGAAACATCCATTCCACCCAGAAAAGCATCGTCGAGGTATGTCTTCTTCTCTATTTGAACGTCTTTTCATCATGCTGTCTCTTCCTCGCCTTTCCGATAGGTGCTATATTCGCCATCCTTACTACGGGCCCTCTTTCCAATATTGCCTTTGACGTTTTATTTTGCTTGACTCCGTTGCAGAATACCATAACCCAATTTGTTTTTGCATTCAGCGATTCATCAATTACTACATGGCCCGGAGGATAGCAAGCATCAATGGAAGTCAGATTATGCAAATGGTCCTGCTGGCTGGGACGGACAAAGTACTTGCTGCGTCGTGAGCTTGATCACGGTCCCGAACTGGGTAGAATACGTGGATAATTGACCTCCTTGGAGGTGAGAAGTCAAATTATCATCAATTGGTTCCGGAGCCGGGCAGAACTAGCGAGGAGGACGAACTGATGAATCGAATTCCATGGCGACGGAGCTTGCGCTTTTCTGTATCGATAACGGCAAAAAGGGGCCGATTGGACATGTCATAGTCCCGGAGTTGGAGGACGAAAATATTCCACGTTTTCTGGCAGTATTGTGGTGTCACTGCACTCGGTCATCTGCTCGGCGCATCTGCCTGTCATAGAGCTCTCGAGGATGTGGGGTTTGTTTTTTGAGACACTTTGGCATCCGGCTCGCGGATTACCTAATGGCTCAGGCACGCTCAATTCGCCGCACTGCCCGATAAAGAAAGATTTCTTCTTTGACAAAGAGCTATCAGACAGGGGGGGGAAGTCCTCAACATGATGTCGAAGAATGCAGAGCATTTTGATTTCATCCTTTCGGCACAGTGCAGCAGAGGCCTGTCTGGCCCATTCGCTATCTCCGTCCACGAGGAACCATGATCTGCCCGGATCGTGGGCGAAAGTTGCACCCACCAGCGTCGCCACAACGGCATTGACAAATAAAAGAACAAAGAGCAAAGTGGGGAGAAGAATTGAAATGACAGCATCAAAAAGAGTGTAGACATCCATCGGCCTGGCTAGCACGTAGCCCTGGAACAATCTAAGACGACGCAATGCCGGTTGGTTGATGGATCAACTCAGCCGTAGACAGGCAAGTGACGAACGATACAGTCATCGCTTGCTCAGGCAATTCTGACCTCTTTCGGCACTATGCGGCACCAAAAGGAGTCTGTACCCAGTACTAGGACACTGGACTCGGGTAATTACTTTTCCTTTCCCCTCGAGGGTCACAAAAAAAAACAACGTAAAATGACATGGTAGTCAAGTTGCTACGGGCCGAGCGCAAAATGGGTTCGGACTTTCGATGACTCCACATCTCTCTGATCAGGCTCCAGGAACGGCTCGGGACGGGCAGAGAGCCGAGTGGCAGGAGTCTCATGCTTGCTGATGATGCTGTTCTTGATGGACAAGGAAGCTTCGTGGCTGAACCCCGGAGAGCCGGGACGAGCTGAGATTGACGGTGGATCCGCCGAGCAATGACAAGCTGCGCCACTCATGACCGAATCTGAGTGTAATCGACAAATACCGTATGTGCCAGGCAGGGCCTGATCAATCAACTTCACCCCTTTCTCTGCTATGACTGCACAGACCGCTCCCGAATTGGGCTTCGAGGCGCAGACTAAAACCTTGCAGCCAACGCTCGCAATGTCGATCTGGCGGGTGAGACGGACGACAAGATTTCAATCTGTATCCGATCAAAGGCCAAAAAATAAAATAAAAAAATACAACATCAAGGCCTGGGCAGAATTCATTTCCCCCATGGCTAGTATTGCTTCAGCCTCAACGACATGGGCACGTTTGGAATATTTCAAATGCGATCGCACCACATCCTTTGTCTCCCCAGCTTCGGAGTCGGCCAGCTAACGGCAAGAATATACTGGCAACGGAGGTTGACTTCATATGTCTCGACCATGTGTCTCGACCATGTGCCTCGACCATGTCTTGACTGTACGGAAGACCTTGCCTGCGCCTAGAGATGCTACTTCTGCAGCATGACGCCAGCGAGCGGGGACCACAATGAAGGTTCTAGATGGAATGTCACACAAACAGCCCACATATCGACAGGGACCCGGGACGAGGTGAGGGCAAAGCGGCAGGCCGGAGGACGGGACTGCTGGACGAGGCCCCAAGGGCTGGACTGGGAGATTGAGACGCATTCGCGCACCATGCCCCCAAAAAACGATGGGAGGGTTACGGCGGCGCGGCGGCAAGGCGGCCCCAAGATGGTCTGGTCCATGGCACATGCCTGCCCGCTCCTATTCCAATTCTGGGGCGTCGGGCCCAGTCACCATCCTGGTTTGGTCATATTGAATCTGCCCTTTCAACGTTGCCTGCTTCCCGGATATCCAGCAGCCTGCCTGGCGCTACGCAGTTAGCGTTGCGCACCCACCTTTGACTCTCAACTACGTTGTCATCACGGCCAGCATTCGCCGCGTCCCTGTGTCCAATTCTGGCCGTGCTTGACCACGCCAAGTGGAGTTCCGCCAGATGAACGGCGAGGTCAACCTTGTCAACCTTGTCAACCTTGTCAACCTTGTCCAGCCTTGGCCGCCCGCGCCCGCCCGCGCCCGCCCGCACCATGGCACACGCTTCATCCAGTGCCCGGGCTGCTCGGTTCAAGGTCCAAGCCCTCCTTCCGAACCAATTTCTCTCTGCCCTGGCACTGGCACGTCGTCCATGTCCGCAGCTCATGGACCAAATCGTAGGGTCTTTGCGAGCCCGTGGCCCGCCGCCCGGTGCCCGCTCCCGCGCCCGCGCCCGCGCCCGCCTCCTGGGACACAACCGAACCGGGATCAAGCTGTCCCTGTTTGTGCCCTGGGCCCTGGGCCCTGGGCCCTGTGGCCTCTGCCCTCTACCCAAGTAGGGATGGAGTGCTGCATGGGGAATATGGGGAACCTCAACTGCATCACTTACACAGAAAAGCAAGGTACGGAGAGATAGGTAACCATTTCCCCGTAATACGATGGCGCCGTCGTTCGGTTCTCAGCACGGTCCTAGGAGTCTTCTGAACTTGCTTGTCCGTGTAGTACCGAGCAAGTACGGAACGCACAAACTGACGCCTCCTCAGTCCCCAGGAGCGTGGCCTCATACCGTCGCGTTCCCCTGCACTTCGCTCCATGTTCTTCTCCGGCTGATGGGCCACTGCGCGTGGCCCCGAAGCATTTTCCCCATGGGAAGAGGAGCGCAGGACAGCGCATCGCAGCGCAGCGCAGCGATGCCCAGCCGTGCCCAGCCGTGCCCAGCCGTGCTTCCACGTAAGCACCCGCTTCTCGGGCTTCGAGGTGCCGCCCGCGCCGACAAGAAGTTGTCGAGCATACATATGTACATACTGCCATTCCATTCCTTGGTCGATCGCATCTGTCCTCTGCCTAGCTCGCTATCGGCCACAGCCACGGCTACGCTACTACTAGTCTACTAGTGGTGGTTATTTGGTCATTTGGTCGGCTGTTGGTGCCAACCAGGCCACCACCGTTTCTCGGCGCACACCCTTTTGAGGTCTGGTGGGTGGATTTGCTCCTCGGCGGAAGACCGCCCTATCCCTGCAAGGACTAGCACCGTGTTATTCACGAACGTGCACAAAAGCAAAGACAGGCCAGGACCCAGGGCCCAGGACCTCGAGAGGTCACATCTCAACGGCCCTTGGACGAAATGCCTTGGGATAGCTGGCCCCGCTGTTCATCCGCACCCTGGACCCTGGCCCGTCTCTTGTCGCCGATATACGTTTCCACCGGTTCACCAGGTCTCTTGTATTTGGCTGCTCGATCCGTCAGTCTGACTAGATGCATCTGGACTGCCCGATTCATAGTTGTCGGCTTCAACTAACAATTGGCCCGCTGGAAACTCATCCAGCGTCCTCCCTTGCCAGGGTCGAGCAGCTGCAGAGGTTAACATTCGATGGCACGTACCAGCTTCGCTCTGACCCCATCTCGAGGCTACCCTGCTTGGACGCCCGGTCTTCCGTGAGCCGTAATGGTAAATTTGCGTTGCCAAGTCCAAGTGGCGATCACGGGGCAACTATTTCCCTTCAACTATTGTCTTCCAGCGGTGTCGCTCGTATATACATACCTACCTACCATACATATGTACATATGTACTGGGCAGCCTTTTGGTGACGTGCATCCTGAGAGACTGGTGGTGGGCCGTTTTGATATCCTAGATGGTGGCCTTGTTCTCCTCTCCTCTCCCTGCACGCCCCCTTTGCCCTTTGCTTTTGCGGTGGCGGCTTTGCCATGAACATTACCCATTTACCACTACGATGTCTAATAGTATTTGATACCAGTCAGCTTCTCACTCCCCAGTACCTGGCCAAACCCGTTCCGCCAAGAACCCCTGTTGGGGGTTGTTGTCCATCACCAGGCTTGACGCAGGGCACAGCATGTCGACTTCCTGCATAAGCCATCCCGGTCTTCAAAAGAAATGTTTGCAACCAGTTCCCTCTCATCTTTCTATCATCTGGCACACTCCCAAAGCAAGTCAGACATTCCGCCCTTTTTTTCGTGCCGACTCGGCACAAAGGCGCTTCCTACCATTCAAATTTGGTCCTTCCGCGCACCAGCTCTTGTCCATTGCAGCGTTCCTGAGCCCGCCTGGTTAGACTGGTGGATCTCAAATTGTCGCTCTCCGCATTACCACGTATTGTTACCGCTAGGCCTCCCTCGCCGCCAGTTTCATTTCCCTCCCTGCGAATGATCTGAAGCAGCTGTGGAGACCGTATTCATCGGTGAGTTTGATGTTTGGAAGTTACAGCAGGCAGCACTTGCGATTTGTTTGATTTGTTTGATTTTTTTTTTTTCCTTTTTTTTTCCTTTTTTTTTTTCCCGCAAGGGATAAAATAAAAGTGCTGCCATCGTGTAAGTCTGATCGTGTTCAGCTCCATCCGGCATTTTTGCATGCCCCTCTTTGATGTTCTCAGGAAGGGGCAAATGACGTATATGCCCGCTTTCTATCACTGTCACCCAGTTCGCACGAATTAATTTGCTAATTTCTTCCAGTCACGAGATCATCGAACGGCAATAATAAGTCGGTAGGTATGTAGGAGGAACACGTCGTTACTTCAACGGCACGTCTAAAGAAGACAGAGAGCACAATCGTCGAGGAGCGTTCGAGTGTCACGGTGGCAGGAGAGACATTGTTGCAGACTGCCTTCTGTAGCACTCACATACGTACATACGAAACTGCTCCACGTTCCTCCCTTTGTGCTCAGATTCCCGAAACCTGACTTTCCCTGGAATTTCCTCAACCATTATCCACCGTTCTCTCCAATGAAATCAGTCTTCTATTGGACAACCTAAGTGCTTCCCGCGGGCCAAAGAAGGAAGTCAAGCCTAGAAAAAAAGGGCGAAACAACCTACTTTGGTATTCCCGGCGATCGTTTCCTCTTGGAATGTGAGTGTCTTTGCTTAGGATCGGGACTGTTCTTAGCCACTACCAGGATCTAATCGTGCTGCCAGTAAGGTGACCCCAGTCCGCCTGTTGTCTCACTCAAGCGCGCCCCCCCCCCCCCCCCCCCCCTCCCTTTCTCTCCTTATGGGAGGGGAAAGAAGCAACCCCCCCCTTTCAAAATGGGCGTTTAACTGACAGGTCTCCGCAACATAGCAAAAAGCATACACATTCACATTAGCCTGGGACTGTACCATAATCAAGTCTCCGAAAGAGAACCAGCCCTTACCCAAGCCAAGGTGACGCCCCTCTTCACTGACTGAATAAGACCTCGACGAGACCTGGTTTGGACAAAACCTCGCAACCACCTTTTCTACCCAAGACAGTGGTCGGAATTCACCATCCGCTTGCCTTTCACTTGTCTCTTCAACCTACACTACTACGGCTTTTCAAAGACCGCCCTTGACTGGCAGCTTCATGTGTGCTGCCGAGTTCCGGTTTCCATCATACAAGCTTTTCCAAGTGAGTCTAAACCTTAGACCTTGTTCCAGCATTGTCCTATGCCCGTGTCTACTTGGTCTTGAGCAGAAAACAAGCCACTGCACATTCACTTCCGTCTCGTATTTCCATAAACTTTCTCTTCTCTCGGTATCTACTGCCCTGAGCACTAGGGTCGAAAGTTACGAAGCCGAGCCCGGTCTGATTTATACATGCCAATGAATTGCTTGGTTTTGACATGGAGAGTTCACGGGCACTAGCCTCCTGACCCTTGGGACTGTCAGGGTCAACTGGACTTCTTGTCTTACCATCACCATAGGACAAGAGTGAATTACTAACAACAACCAAACTTAGCCACAAAACGACAACAGTAAAACAATAATACTTGATCAGGACGACGGTCTCGAGTCACCAAATACTATCACCCTCAAGTACGAGGAAGCTGCACGAGCGGCAAGTGGAGGTTATTTGCGGAGAAGTTCGTCGCCATTTTTGGAGATGGCAGCCTACGGTAAAAGCCAGGTGCCGTCAGTGGCTGGTCAGTTTTGCCTCGCGTGCATTATCATAATTCCATTTGAAAAATTTCAGACTTGTAGAGCATGATATGCTGGTTTGGACAGATGCTGGACAAGTGTCGGACGGAAAATGCAACGCAAGAGTCGTTCCTGAAACAATGGCATGGTTCCCGTGAGATTGATTTCCGAAAATCAATCGATCATGGACGATTTTGTTCACTTTGTTTATTTTATCCGTTTACTTTCTGTCATCTCTCGTGGGTTCTTTTTGAGGGATTTTCTTTTTTTTTTTCCCTTTTTGAAAACAACCATTTCTAATATACCTTTTGGACAGGCTATGATGCGAATCGATATCAAGATGCAACATACGACCAATACCCAGCACAAAACTTTGCGCAGCAGTCAGATAAGTTTGCACAACTTAATCAGCAATCTTTTGCCTCGAACAATGCCGTCGCGCAATACCTTCCGACAGGGCCAACGGTTCTCTCGTGCCATCCCGTGTCGGGCATTTTTGGCACCAAAATCATTTTGAAAATCTCGTCACAATACGACTTGTTTTCGATGTCCTCGGCTATGCCATATTTCTCGGTTTACTTTGGGTCCGAAAAGGTCCCCGTTCAGGACATGGCCAGAGACGCTCAGGACACGACAGGATTCGTTTATTCGTGTAGCGTCGATGCTCCTCAGCTGATGGTGACGGGCTGCAGCGGGAACAACGTGCCTTTATCGCTTGTTATTGAAGGGCCATCCGGAGAGGAGATCTCGCGGACGGTTGCAGGGTCATTTCAGTATCTTGGAGGGTCTGGAGATGACATGACGCGGACGAACAAGCTTCCCAAGCATGAGACGTCTGCAGCAGCGGGACCACAAGTCGATCAGGCGAGCGCGTCACCACGAACTGTTGATAATCCGTTGCAACCGGATGCGACCACAAACAGCTACGATTACCCGTCGCACCAAGGACAATACGCAAATACCTTTGCCCACGGCAACAACGACATGATTACGACGTATAGGAGCAGCAGTTTCGCAGATCCCCCGCAGTACCGACGGCCCACGCCAGCGTGGACCGGATTTGGTGGGCATGGGACGCTGGCGAGCTCGAGAAGCTCTCTGGATCACTCATCGGTCATGGGCAGCGGACGACCGAATCTGACGCCACTCCCGATGCCATCGTCGACAAGCAGCGGCACTCCACAGCTGGTCCGCACCAGCACCATCACCAACGGCGCCGGAAGCAACGGCGGTTACCACCCCATCTCTCTCTTCTCGAGCAAGGCTATTTTGAAAATCCACGGAAAACTGGAGACCATGGCCGAGAAATGGACCCAGGAGGAGTGGGACAACCGCCGACGGATCGTCCTGTTCCAGAAATCGCAGGTGGGCTCGACGCTCACAGCAACATTCAGGGCGGTGCCTGTCAACGAACGTCCAACCAACAGCATTTGCATCTCGTGTATCTGGTGGGCTGAAAAGCAGGAGTGTTATGTAACGTCGGTCGATACCATACTCCTGCTCGAGCAGCTGGTGGCGGCGCCAGTCCGATTCAGCGTCGAGGAGAAGAATCGAATCCGCCGCAATCTCGAGGGCTTCCACCCGCTCACCGTATCCAAAGCCAAGCCCGAAAGCGAGGAATTTTTCAAGATCATCATGGGCTTTCCCAACCCCAAGCCGCGCAACATCGAGAAGGATGTCAAGGTATTTCCCTGGAAGATCCTCGAGCCGGCGCTCAAGAAGATCATTGGCAAGTACAGCGCCAATCCTCACAGCTCACATGGCTCGCACACGTCGAGCAGCCTGATGAATCCGCCAAGCGCCGGGCCCTATGCGCCGCTGCCCACGCCGCCCGGTCACCACGGCGGCATGGCATCGCAGCAGAGCCTGCCTTCTCAGCACGGGGACGGCCACGGCCACGGCCAGTACTCGGTGCACTCGAGTCACCACGACCCCATCCCGTCGCCTCGATCTCTGTCGGGCTCGCAGCACACGTGGACGTCGTACAACACTGGTCCGGCATATGGATCGGCTTCACGCACGCTCAGCCCTACCGGCCGCCATCCCAGTCCCCATCAAGCGCAGCATGCGCCACCCATGCGTATCAACACAAACCCCTTGCCAGCCGTGACGCCATATGACTCACGCGCCGTGTCTGCGTCCGGATACAGCTCCAGTGGCTTACACACGCCCCTCAGTCAACACCCGTCGTCTACTGCGACGCCGTCTCGCTGGGAAAGCCAGTCGGGGGGCTACTCGGACAACTACTCCAGCCTGACCTCTCACCACACACCCGGTCCTTCGGTTTATAGCACAGCTGGCTATGGGGAGGGAACTTCTCGTCCTTGAGACGCCGTTGCCATGTGTCACGTGAAAGGACGGCCGACATGAGTTACAAACAGGA
>SRPV01000784.1:0-13919 GCA_018360135.1 Claviceps sorghi | reverse complement strand
TTTTTTTTTCAATTCTTCTTCTATAGGAGTAGAGGCGACAAGGTGCGCGAATTCGTCGAGGAAGCATGTGAGGGAGAGGACGCCGGAACTGGCTGCCCGCCGGAAAGTTACGCTGAAGTAGTCCGTTGTAGACAATACTTTGTATTCATAGCAGATTTTGGCCGCCGTGGCGGACTGCCAAGGAACCAGCTTATTCAAAGCTTAAAAGGTTGTCACCTGGGATGTCGGGTGAGTGATGCCTTGTCTTTACACACTGCCATAAAAAAAGAAAAGAAAAGAAAAGAAAAGACAAAAGCTTGGCACCAGCTGGCAGCTTTGTTTCGTCTTCCCGTCTTAGGTATCCATTGCACGAGCTCACCAGACCAAGGAAGCCCTCGATACAAGTCCTCGAGCGACCCCGGTCGACATCAACCACTCGACCACCCGGTGTCAGCTAATGTGTACAGGTGTACGTGAATGTAACTTTGCACAGATGGAGTGAGGATCCCGATACCAAAATCTCCAACACAAAACGACGTGCTTTTTTTGTTTTTCCCCTTTCCCTTGTCTATTTCTTTTTTTACTTTTTTCTCTTTTCTTTTCTTTTCTTTTCTTTCTTTCTTTTTTTTTGCCACTATCATATATATCTCGGCCCGGTAACGATTGGGCCACAACGGCCTGCTGAAGGCAGAAAAAGAAAAACCACCATGGGAAAATAGAAAAAGTCTAGAACTTTTCCTCACACGGTGTTGGCGTTGCATCGCGTGTCCTGCCCACCAGCTGTCCGCCTAAGACATCGATGGTCTCTGGCTAATCAGCCACCACAGACTGTAGACTAGGACCTGAAGAGCTAGGTAACCACAAGCAACAAGAATAGGGCAAAAAGGGCTAATAGGTTCGTTGTTCTTCTCTAGTTTTCCTGTGGATCAAGGTCCAGCTAAAATACTAGTGTTTTGCCCCCACCTTTCCTCCCCGGCCTGGTCAAACACCCACATGCACTCAACAGACCAAGGAGGAAACCACCGCGCGAGATTTCAACCTTGAGAATCCGCGTCTGCGCCGTCAGTACATAGAGTGGCATCCCTTCGAGAGAGCAGATAAACCTGGGCGAACAACCCCCAGGTTATCATTGTGGCCTCCACTGCCTCGACTCTAATTGCATTCTGAGCTAACTTTCTCCCCTTCCCACGTTTTCTTTTTTCTGCCCTAGACCGTTGCACAACTTAGCTTATGCCTATCAGCCATGCGTGAAGATGATGACGACATGGTGGGGAGGTCTGCCACGTCTTTATTGTCTGTGATGTCTTGAATCTCTTGGCAATGCAAGAAATGCCTCCACGTCGACCAAGAGCAGGTCATCTACCAAGCATTGTATCTCTGTGCAGAGTTTAACAAAAACAACGATATAATGATGGGCTGAACGTCGTAGGGCTCTAAGCAGGTACATATGTGTGTTTGTGTGTGTGTAAAGGGACCTGCTTGACCCTGGCTCTGTGGGCATGTCTCGACGCGTCATCATGTGCGGCTTGTACGGGGCACAGGAGACATTTCCGGGATCTACAGCCCACGGATCATCAAATGTTGCCTGCGTGAAGGCCAAATTCAGCGGCAGGTTGAGGCGTTGAGGCCCGTTAGGAATGACTGGCGGCAGAGCGAGCACCTCAGCACACTATTCTCCTGCGTAAAAGAGCATGTCCATACCAGTTCGTCACGTCGACAAACGTCCAAGAGACATGGTGCATATTTCTCGGTAAAAGTGAACGAGGCATGTGCGGGTGATTCGGAGAAATGCATGCATGTATGTATGTAGGTACCTACCTACGTAGCATACTACGCACATTAGGTGCGTACATATATGGTTAAGCCCTGGACAAGTCCACTTGTCATGGGAATCCGATGACAACCGGCTGGGTCAGCACGGTGTAGATGGCTGTATGTCTTCACGAGAAGTCTGCGGGACGAATTGAGCTCGATACATACTGTTTCAGGACTCCGGCCTTTTTTTTTTTTTTTTTTGTTTTTTTTGGCCTTCTCCCGCGCCTTCTTGAAAGACTACCGAGGAGTCGAGGACAGAGCTTCTGCAAGAGCTCCGCCAGATGTCCGTACTTTGCCGGATTCCCCAACATCGGCTTCGCGGAACGCAACGCAACGCAACACTCCGGCGAATCAGACACAGGCCGTCGACGTCGACAGTTGCGGCTGAGAAGGGTGCATGCGTGCCATGACGTGAACGATGCACCATGCAGGCTGACCCTATGCCAAGGATTGCGAACGCATTCAGCAACATTTGAACGCTGAAACGGGCGACTCGTGTGTCGCGCCGCAGCCTTTTGCCGTCGCGCATTTCCTCCTCCTCATCTTGAATGTATCTCGTGCGTCCTTTGTTTTGCCGCGCCCCTTGCGTCAACAGGGGTGTCCCGTGTCCGGCACATTTTTGAGGGCGTTGCTGGTACTTTACGGATCCCCCGACCCAGTGCTGCAGATTATTTGCCATCTCGATGCGGAAACCCGTAAAACCGTAAACTACGCTGGAAATAGTCAACGCCGCTACGGGACAGAAAAAAGAGGAGCATCATGAGCAATGATAGCCAAGGTTCGGCAGCATCATCCGGACAAGCGAGTTGGCGCGACTGCAAGTGACTTAGTCCCGCGCCAACGAGCTCATCGGTTGCAAAACCAACACGGACCTAGCATCGAGAGATTAGCCGCCTTAAAACGTACGACAATCACAAAACAAATCAACCCGTATCCATCAAATCGGCAGTCTCGACTCTCGACTCCCGCTTTTTCATGCCCCGCGCTCAATGCTATTGACCTTAGCGGCGAGGCACCAATTGGCAATGAACTGCAGTCTGCCTCGCGACAAAAGGTCACGCCACTTTGGTCGTCTCTGTGGCCTGGTTTTTCCTGAACTGTCTATGTCCAGTACTATTCTGCAAAAGTAGAAGAAAAAAAAACCCCCCCAAGCCAATCAGGTATCATGTGGTCCCAAGACACACTTCTCCTCATGTTCTAGCTCTGTTGTCCATGTAAGTATTCAGCTTGAACAGTCACAGCTTCATCTCGAAAGGCAGAGCCTGAGAACCCCTGCAGCAGTTTCCATGATTTTAGACTCTTTAAAGAAGAAGCTGGATACACTATTCGTTGAAACAGTGTGCCGGCTCGTGCAAGGCACTGATAAGCGATGCTGCAAAAGCATCTTCCTACTACCGAGACACCTTGTTCAATGGGCGGGGGTGGGGAGGACAACCATCGATCCGCCGGGACAGACGCGCGCACTCTGCAATGTCAAAAACGTGGACGGCTGGGAGTATCCGTGGGCCCTCGGCACAGCGATAATGCAATGGTGACATTTTCTTGGCGACATTCTGTCTAGAGCATTCAGGCCCGTATGACGAGGTCCATGCGATGCCGCAGAAAGCGCCATCATTGGACCGGGGACGATTCTGGATTCTGGAGTCTGGAGTCTGGAGTCTGTAATGCCTAACAAGTACGACTTGTCTGCAAGAATCAGTTGAAAGAGTTCTAGACGAGCACATTCTTGTTTTGGGTCCGTGGGGGTAAGCGGCTCTCACCTCCTTTCCTTTTTCCCATCTTTCCATCTTTCCATCTTTCCATCTTTCCATCTTTCCACGCTCCGATAGCCCGGTTCGGCAGCTGTGCGAGCAACAATGAATGCTGCTGCCTTGCCAAGTGGAGTCGACAAGACTATCTAAGCACTTGGTCTCGCTACGCATTTGGAATAACATTCAATGTCATTACGCCGTGAGCAGTAGCTGACCAAGGAAATTTAGACCAGACGGCGGCAGTCGAGCTTCTCAGTCCATCGAGGCTCCTAGAGAGGAAAGGAAATTGACAAGGATCGCTCATCTCATGGCCTCAGTGAAGCAAGTAAGTATGTGACTGCATGTGGGCTCCTGGGGCTGGAGGGCGAAACACGGCAAGAGCCAAGCCAGATGGCGCTTGCCTGAGCCAGTGTGGCTGGCGACTGGCCAGCCCACTCGTTCTTGTCGTCTCTGGTCAATCTGGTTCAACACCGTGCATGCGCATATACAGCATACATTTGTATGTGCATAAAAGTGCATACCTACAACCCGAGTACTCTACCTACTTGGCTACGTACTTACTTGCCTTTAAGTACTTACCTAAGTAGGTAGGTAGGTACTTAAAGCATCTACTGTACAAGTAGTAAGCACCTAGGAGGAAGGAAAAGCATGTAACCACTTACCTACTTAGGTAAGTAAGTACCTACTCAAGGTACCTATGTACCGGTCCCTAGCATCAGTGGCTCCCCGGCATCAATGGCCCCTCGGCATGGACGGCCGACGGCGGCCTGATAACCTGGCCCCGGACAAGGCTGATCTTGCGTTTAGCTCGCTGCTCTCCAGGGCGCCGCTCGGCCGAACGTGGTGATGGCCACTGGCAACCCGCTAGACTTGACGCCATGTGCGAACATTTGAATTGATCTGCTCGGCCGATCCACGCCCCGCAAAAGGTGACCGCGGACGATAAAAAAGTACCAGACCAAAGTTACCAGACCACACACCCCTCCGTGTTCCATGTCCGTTCTGCCGTCACCACGCCGACATGGACTCCGGCCGCGTACACAGCGCTGAGGGCACGGGGCGCTTATGGAGCTACGGAGCATCGTCTTACATGCCGCAGCTTCCGCCAGGGCCATGTTCGCTGTCGGTCCATTTCCCGCTGCGTAGACATCTGCAAAACCTTAATGACTCTAAGCCTGGCCTGGCGCCGTGCCACCACAGCCTCGCTCACAGGGTAGATATCCCGGGTGCATGTTGGCGACCAAGATGAACGAGTGACGGGACAGAGAGGGCCACAGGCCACCGGCCACACAGGCAGCTTGGCCATTGTGGCTTGTTACCTCGACAAAAAATTACTATTAGAAGCTGAGCACTTGCTTATTTTTTTTTTTTTTTTTTTTTTTTTTTCCTTTCTTATTCCCCTCCTTTTTTCTCTTCTACCTTTCTTTTCTACTATAAAGCAGAAAAGAAAAGATTACGATTGAACTTCATCGCTCGAATTCGTCTCTAGTCTTTTCAACAGCCATATCAAGGCAAGACTACGCCTTACTCGGGACGGAGGAGATTCCACCAATCCTTACTATTTTTTTCGATACTCATACAACTCGGACAACTCCTTATTCAATCCCCGAATAAAGAGACTGTCATTGTCACCAAGCTCAAGGCATTAAACATTCTCCAAAGTACCGAGCACGATGCCCAGGATGGTAAGACATAGCTCGCAGAGCAGTTCAAGTAGCACATCATCCGCCAAAAAATATTCCGCCTCAACGCCCAAGAAATCAAGACCCGTTTTCAAGGACACGGACTGGACCGAGGTTACGGATCCGGAAGAGAGGAGGCGCATTCAAAATCGTCTTGCTCAGCGCAAATTTCGTGAGTTGCCCACAAATATCAGCCTTTCTCGGCATGTGCTAAGTGTGGCGGTCTAGGTGAAAAAGCCCGAGAAAACAGAGAGAAGGCGGAACGAGATCTTCGAAATCAAGAACATGCTGGAAACAGCTATCGCACACCTTCAGCTACCGATTTGGGCTCAGACACCGAACTATCCGGCCTCCCCTGGGGAAGTGTCAGCTGGGGGTTGGCAATTACTAGAGGAAATGAAAATCAAAGTCGGCGGAGCAGCGGCAATGAAACGTGTGTCGTAGACGACCTGTACTCGGCACCGCAATACACCACCTACGGGCTGGGCCCAAATCAAATGCCCACCTATAACCGTGTTCAGGAAGCCTACTACGAAGATTCGAATTATCTGTACGACTCGGCCGCGATACAGGCTTATACTGCAGTACCACATTGAATACCCGATAGTCACAAAAGTTTGTAGATTCGAATGGGGGCTTCTTTGCTTTCCTTTCCCCACCATTTTTTTTTCACGTATTCTTCTTCTTTCCGTGTGCACAAGTCTTTTGGCATGAGATCGAGAGCGTCGTGCGGTGATAGAAACAGGGTGGCATTGACCTTGGACCTGCGTAATGCCCGGCAAGACACCTAAAAACTGCCAGATGGCATGCTCTAGGCAGATGAATATCATCAAGATGACAGGAATACAACAAATTTACTTGACGGTCACGATAATGGCCAAACGGTAAGCCAGTCCGCCATGAAGTGTGGTGCTACTGCTCTTGCCGACTGACAGCAAGAGACGAAAGATGCCCACGATGGAAACTTTGGTCACGACTTCACTTTCAGAGTCGCATACTTGGCTACATCTTTTATGTAGACATGCCACGATTCATATATACAACCTCCACATTTCAATCTTCGTTCCGTGACATGTACATATATACATATTTACCGGTCGGCAAGCCTTCCTGCAACGATTCCCGCCTTTTGCTACGGGGGTGCAGCCAAGCGACAGCCAAGGCGCACTCCACCCTGGGAGAGAGAGGTAAAAAAAAAAAAAAAAAAAAAAAAAAAAAAAAAAAAAAGGAGCCGAGGGCCGCTGTTTGTCGGTTGTCAAAGCGACATGGCTCCCGAAAGCTTGCAGATAAATGAGGCTCAACCCATTTTATTCGTCGCAAGAATAAACTCTGGTGCAACCACCATTCATAAAAGTCAGCAGCCATGTCCAATAAGGCAGTTCTGGGTCATTTGCCCAACAAGGTTTCTAGTCTCTCATTCTTTTTGCTCCTAAGCCAGTATTCCAGTAATCCAACGATGCTCAAAGTAAACAAAAGGCCGCATGGCCTCATTAAAAAAAGAGAAAAGAAATCATGCCGTATGAAACGCTGACTTGGTGCCGAGGGGCGGGACCTATGCGTCAGCTGCACATCGTGGTCGGTGTCTGCATGTGGTGAATAGAGTTTAGCCTGGTGACGGAGGACCGTGAGTTGGAATGGAAGAAAGGAGAAACGTCGTCTGGCTTGGCTCCGTCTGTCCGGCCCGAGAGCCGGGACCCGCGGGTAGCTCTGGAGTGGGCCAGTGGAAAGCGGCTGGGGCTGATGGCCGATGTCCGGGGACTGAGGCTGGCGCCGCTTAGCGCATGCCCCCCTTGGTGGTCGCAGTCTGCCTTGCCCGTTGCAGCAGCAGCCTGGCTTGCTCTTTCCCTTATTTGCAGAAGGCCACTGTCAAATGATGAAAATGCGTCATGAGACAAGGGGACGAGGTTAGGAGGAATTGCACAAGTAAAGAACATGTATGTAAGTACACGGGGGCAAAAGGCGGAGTCCAAGGACATTGGTCGCCAAATGCCAGTCTGTCTGCAAGTTGGGCGAACTATGGTCGGGTGTCATGCACTGGACCGTGCGAAACCGCTGCGTTTCTTTGGTACGCATGGTCATACTGAGACAGCCGGTAGGTGGATGACCGCCGAGGCTGGCTTGGGGTGAATGGGCGACCGGACTTTTGTTTGTTCAAGTCCTGGTATGCCTGCTGCTGCCTGGCCTTTAGGGTGATGAGGCAGAGACGGGGCGTCGCGGGGTGATGCTGGGTTGGATGGATGGAAACGATGCAGTACAGTTCGTGAAGGATTGGAGACGGGTTGCTTACGGTACTTGACTTTGAGGGACCTTTTTTTTTCAGGAGTTTGTATGTATGTATGCTTTACTATTTGTTCTTGTACTCTTTAGCTTGCGTTTGTCTGGTCACATAGCGCTGCGTCGCGAAACAGGTGTATTCTCGTCCATACAAAAAAAAAGAAAAAAAAAAAAACACAGACATCACATGTTCAAAAAGAATCGCAACATACAACACCGGGTATTCGCTGGTCGTCACCGACCCAACTACTAATCCAGCGCTCACCAGATTATGCACCGGAGATCGGACGGGATCCACATCTTTCTGATGGCTGTGGTCGTATGTACTCGCTTTAGATTTGTAATTTCTTATAAAACCTCTCTTTGTTCACAACCCATCGTGGGCATGCGGATGCGGATGGCACAGCGCCGAGCGCCGCTCCGTGTTGGAAATCATAGATGCGGTCGCGGATGCCCGCGGCACCATGTACGGAAAGGCTGTTCGCGGAAAGGCTGTTCGCGGATGAGCTTCATTTGTTGCGCATGCACTTGCTGGAGTTATATCTGTTTTCTGAAGAAGTGCTAGATCAAACGTTGCTCGGCGTGAGGTCTGGTCCGTGTTGCAGTAGGTCGAGGTAGTCCCAAACATCTCATCACATACTTTTGGTGTAAACAGTTTCGGAATTACTTACGACCCACTGGGCCACTGTACCGCTAGGCGCTGCTAGCTCCTTGATCAATGGATGAAGCTCCAAGCCACCAGGTCCAGCTGTTTCACCGCTCGGCAAAATTTGGCATGTCATTTTTTTTTTCAGACCACTAAGCACACCCCTGCAAGGCATGGCAGAAGAAAAAAAAAAAAGAATCCACGACATGACCAGCGGTAGCATGTGCCATCCTTCGACGCTTTAGAGTTGATAGACTGGGGCATTGCGATCTAAAAAGAAGAAGAAGGAGAAGAAGAAACCGCTCCTTCGAAGTTGTCGCTTCTCTGTGCACATCCTTCACACGTCTGTTTCCAACTATAGACGTTTCCATCTTCTCGCCAAGCCAGGCGGATCTGTTTCGCGTCCGTCGAGAAAGGCGTACCAAGCTTATTCTTCTTCGTCGGCCGTAGTCCTCTTCAATCTGGCCCAACGAGCAAAATGGTTGTGAAAAAACCTCTGAAGAAAGGTACGTAACCATTTCGAACGGATCCAGATGCGACAGCCTATCGCGCGAGCGCAATCTTGCCCAAAAAAAAAAAAAAAAGCTGCTCATCGTTTATATCTCCTTATTCTGCTCTTGACTCCCATCTTAGTCTGTTGTTTACGCCTTTTTTTAGGGACGACCGCTGTGTACCTAGCTCTTGCTGACAATCTTCACCCATCTTTCCGGGAAAAACAAAACACCTGCAGATAAAGCGGCCAAGAAGGCGGCCAAGAAGGCGAAGAGGGCCGAGAAGATCAAGGCCAAGCGAAGCCGCAATGTGTCGAGCGACGTACTGGCGAGAACCAAAGAGGAGAAGAAGGCCCTGAGGCTGGCCAAGAAAAAGGCCAAGGCGCCGGAACGACAGGAGAAGAAACGCGAGCGGCTCCTGAAGAAATCGAAAAGGCTGGAAATCCAGGGCAACAAACTCCTTGCTGAGGCAAAAAAGGCTGCTGAACAATACCAGAGGATGGTGGAAGCCAAGAAGGTAAGGTTTCTACAACGAGGCCAAAAGACATCTGCCCGTCTCGGTCTCGGCGTGACAACGGCGTGTCTCTTGTCTGATTCGCAACGCATTGTGCCCGACCCCTCGAGGAACCTGGCGGCTGATGGAGCATAATGCAGTTGGCCGACGCTAGGAAGGAAAAGGGAGACGACGCTTCTGCTGCCGGGCACGATAGTGACGTTGCCTCCGTCGCCTCGTCGTCGTCATCCACGTCTGCGTCGGGTGCGTCGGACTCGGACGGCGGTGTGACACTCAAGCCCGATGCAGGCACCAATGCCAATAAAACAAAGAAGCGCCGTCGTGACAGTGATGCCGGTCAAGGTAAACAAGGTGCGCCGGAAGTAAAGAAGAGCAAGAAAGCCGCCGGCAAAGAAAGCTCCCAGTCCAACGACGCGAGTAGCGAATCCGAATCCGAATCCGAATCCGAATCCGAGTCGAAATTCAAGTCCGAATCCAAACCCGATACCAAACCCGAATCCGGATCCGAGTCTGAATCCGAATCTGGATCCGAGTCTGAATCCGAGTCCGAGTCCGAGTCCGAGTCGGAGGAAGAGGTTGTGCAAGACAAGAAAAAGACATCCACAGCAAAACCGTCAACGCATAAGAACAAGGCCTCCGCCGACGCGGCACAGCAGTGGAACGTTGCTGGACTCGAAGGAGGTGCTGCTCGGCAAACCAAGTTCATGAGGCTCCTGGGTGGGAACAAGGGCGGCACCTCGACCACCTCAGTCAAGAGCACCAACATCAAATCCGACTCCATCAAAGCAGAGGCCGATATTCAGCGCCAGTTCGAGACAGGCATGAAGGCCAAGGCCGAAGGCACTGGCCAGCGCCGGGGCCTGGGTGCTTGAACTGACGTGATCTTGTATTCTGACTGCTGCGACTGGCCAGAGTTTGTGCTTCCATGAACTTGCATACATGTATATGAACGTTGCTTTTTTTTTTGGGCGCATGGCGCATGGTGGCTACATGGAGATAGGAACAATAACCTTGTGCTGTGACAATTGTTTTTTAAGAGTAATAGTAACCGTCATCAATGACCTTGTGCTGTGGACATGATTGCTTTTTTTAAGAGTAATAATAAACGTCATTGCTTTTTTTTTTTTTTTAAGGTTGTTTTTTTCTTAAAAAGAGGGTTAAAATGGGGAAACCTGCATGGCCCATTGCTTGCCGCGTGAAAACAAAAGTTTGATTGCGTATGTAATGCAATCTAGACTGGATTTCTCAAACCTATGCACCAAAGTAAAAAAAGAAAAAGTCATCAACCTGACCATAATAAGAGCAAAAGCAAAAGATATAAAACAAAGAAATCGCCGAAAAGGAAAAGTCGGTTGCAGAGAAGAAAAAAGGGGTAGGACAAGAAAAAAGGTGCGACTCATGTGGCAACATCTGCTTGCGTCTTGGACACAATTCTTGTAATTTGTTTTTCCTTGTTCCTCGTCCTCCCTTATAGGGCTGTTTTCTGAACCCTCGAGGTCGTTGAGATTTGCTGATCTGGTGGCTGATCAAGGATGGATGCATAAAGATCGGACCCTGCTAGATCTATATCCTCATGTTGCCCCCCCCCCCCCCTTTTCCCCTTTTTATAGACGACCCCGTCTTTAACCCCTTATTCAATTATCCCTTGTTCGGCGTCTTAAGGCATGTGAAGCCCATCGAAATCGAGTACGTCACCAGCCCCATCTAGCCAAACATGCGGGAAAGGCCCTCAAACAGCAGACCGCCAAAGATGATGAAGCCGAGAATTGCTGCAACACGTTAGAAGCACGCGCGGCAAAGCAGACAAAGCCGGAATGGTGGCGCCATCCCGTGAGCATGTCGCCAAGGGACTGCCACGCTCCGTCTTTTGATGGACCAAAACGGGAGAATAAAAGGGCAACGGCGGACTAACCGATCCAGATGGGGGAAATGGGCGACTTGTACGTCTCCTTGACTCGCTTCTTGATCTGATCGTCTGACTTGCCCATGCGGGACTCCTGCTCCTTGGCGAACTTTGCGTTTCGACGGCGCTGCTCGAGGGTTTGGGCCTGCGAAGGAGGGGGGGGGGGGGGGGGGGGGGGGGGGGGGGGGAGAGAAAGAAAAACAGCATAGTTAGTTCGAGAGGCAAGGTTGGGGCGAAAGATGAATGCGAGACGGGCGTACCATGGCGGGCGTGGTGTGCTCTTTTTTCTTTCTTTCTTTTCTCTTTTTCTTTTCTCTCTCTCTTTTCTTCCTTTCTTCCCTTTTGCCCCCTTTTCTTTAAAAAAAGTTGGCTACGGGGATCAATTCGCGTAGCTCTATATACACGACCCTTGCCGAGAGGTAAAAAACCAAGACAAGACGATTCCGGCAATAAAAAGGGCAAGCAAAGAGTCAAAGCGGGAATAGTCTTGCGAAAGAAAAAAAAAATGAGAGAACAGCCGGCAATGGCAGTTGCAGCGTGGATGGGAATGCGAATGCGAATGTGAAGGTGAAGGTGGTGGTGCAAGTGGACGGTCCGAGGTGCTCGTGTGGACCCGTGTCCTTGAATGTCCAAATGTTGCGCACCAGGGACATGTGCAACCCAGGGGGTGGCCAAGAAGAAAGAAAGAAAAAACAAAAAGAAAGGGCCCGTCCCTTTTGCCCGACGGCGCACGCGCCACGATGGCGGGGGGGAGCACAGCTGCGCCACAGCCGCCACAAGGGAACCCGGAGGACTTGCTCGCCGAATCTCGCAACGTGCAACCATCACGACCACACGAGTCTCATCGACCATGCGCAGGATTGCTCGTCCCGTCGCCGCCGCCTTCCGGACGCGGCGTGTGCCGTCTGTGTCGTACGCGACGACCCCGCGGGGACCGACGGTATGTGCCGTCGACGAGAAATGCAGAGGGAACACAGCTGATTTTTTTTTTTTTTTTAAAAAACAACTAGTCCCAGTTTTACAAGACCTTTACGCGGCCGGTGGCAAAAGTCCTCGTCCTCGCCGTCTTCACCTATCAATTCGCATACTGGGGCTGGGCGAAGCTCGAGGCCGATGAGCACCAACGACGGATAAATGGTACGACGCGCCGTCGGGCGGCGAACCTCTTTTCCGGGCATCGTGCAGACATGACGCGGTCAGGCTAACGTGCGCAGTCGAAATAGCGAAGCTGGAGGCTCGGGTTCGCGCGTTGGACGAAGCGCTCAAGGAGGAGGAGAGGGCAAAGGACGCGGGCGCTGAGGGGAAACCGAGGACGAGGTGGTGGTGAGGTTTGAGGTTTGAGGTTTGAGGCAAAGGCATGACTGGTAACCATGAAACGTATATGGACAAGTGTTGCTGCTTGTCCCTTGCTACATACCTACATACCTACATGCCGACTCTACTCGTCTCGTCTTGGACAAAAATCACGCCGTCGAGCCGAATGTCGCGACTGTTCGCCCTTATAAACACGCCATACTCGCCGTCGCGCACCACCCACTTCTGCAGCCCAACATGCCAGTCGCTCAAGTCCCTCTTCGTCAGCGCAAAGCACATCCTGCCGTCTTGGTCCGGCGCGAGGTTTACCTTTTCGAAGCCGCGCAGCTGCCGGGGTGGCGTCGCCGGAATCGCCCCGTACAGCTGCGCGACCTTGGCGCCGGCCACGAGCCCCGAGTTCCTCACCCGGGCCTGCACCGTCGCCACCACATCCCACAGATCTGGCGCGTCGCTCCGGGACGCCGACGTGCACAGGCTCTTCTTGTTCGTTGAGAGCACCAGGATCAGGCCGCTGCACGCAAAGGTTGTGTAGCTTAGGCCGTAGCTAAACTTGTACTGCGGCGTTACGTTGCGGGCGTCAAAGGCCTGGTAGTTGAGATACACGCCCTTTGTGTAGTCACACTGCGGGCTTGTTGTCTTATTGCATCTGCGTCCGTAGGGCGTATATATATATATACTAAGCTTATAAGAAGCTTATTATAATATTTCTTTTAAGCTTTATAAACCTTATTTAATAGAAATAGGAATATACTTAAATATCTTTAATACTTAGCTAATCTTTAATAACCTTATTTTTTACTACTTATATTACTTAAGCTAAAGAGCTCTATAAGTATTTTTTAATAAACTAACTTAAGGTAATAGATTTTAGCTATAGAGTTAGATACTAATTGGGTTGCCTAGGAAACTTAAATAATATTAATAACTATAAAGAAGAAAGGAAGGACCCTTGTCCCCTTAATATATATAGAATACAGTAAGTAAGTCGTTAATATATATTGCTTATATAATATATTAAAAAAGGTTATAAAATATAAAATATATAAAGTTGTAGTTAGTGTATTAATCCTAAATACTATATAGCTCTATAATCTATAGGTTTTTTTTTATTTAAAGTATATAAAGTAAAGTATTAAACTAAAGAAAATAGAATAGTAGGAATAATATAATTAGAATTATAAGGTGCTGATTTTTTAATATATATATTATTCTTTAAATACTTTATAATTATATAGTATTTTAATTTAACCTATTTATTATTTTTAAAAACTAATATAATAAATTATATAAGTAAAAGAAAACCTTTAATTTAAGAATAAAATTAGGTATAGTACTTTATTAGTTATAATTATAGCTTAAATAAGAGTATTCAGGGTACTAAGGTTAATATAGGGTTTTCTTACCTTAGGGTTAAAGCATGCATAGGGCCGTTGGTACAGGGTACCCCGGCCGCGGCTCCCTTAGGGTTAGGGTTAGGGTTAGGGTTAGGGTTAGGGTTAGGGTTAGGGTTAGGGTTAGGGTTAGGGTTAGGGTTAGGGTTAGGGTTAGGG
>SRPV01000783.1:0-13925 GCA_018360135.1 Claviceps sorghi | reverse complement strand
TTGCCCCTCCCCCCCTTGCGTCTCAAAAGTTAGATAGGGCGAGGTTCATTGGCAAGAGGCCTTGGATGCCCGCACAGGATATGCAAATGTCATATTGAGCATGGGTGTCTAGACAAAAGGTCGAATAAAATAGACTACATGATTCCGTGCATCTCTTGTCCCCGCCTCTCTTTGCGACAGACGCCCTACCCCCTACTCTTGGCCGAGAACAGCCTTGAGGGCCTCCACCGCCACCTGCAGCACCTCGGGCTGCCGACTCTGCCTCAGACACTGCTTCAGGGCCTCGACCCCTCCCTCCGCGACGACCTTGTCGCGCGCCAGCTGGCCGGCCTCGCCCTCGGCCATGACGAGATTGTACAGCGTCACGGCCCCGCGGTGCCGGAGCCCCGGGTTCGCGTCGTTGCACATGCCCAGGAGGACCTTGACGGCGCGCTCCCGCTGGACCACGTAGCGCACGACGGACTCCAAGGCCGTGAGGGAGGCCAGCGCCCCGCCCGCCGCGCTCCTGGTTGCCTCGTCTTCGGCGTCGGCGAGCGCGAGGAGGATGTGGAGGCGCGTCCCGGCCTGGACGCTGCCGTCTGCGTAGAGAGCGATGCCCTCGGGCGCTTGCATCAGATTGCACACGAGCTCGACGGCGGCTTTGGCAACCAGGCCGTTGGAGGAGAGGAGCTGCTCTTCTATGTGCGGCCAGGCCAGGCGGATGATGGTGCCGCGTGTGCTGTCGTCGTCCAGCGAGGCCAGGTTGGTAAGGGCCATCAACGTCTCAAACGTGGGGAGGAGGTCGCGCGTCTCGGCGGCCGGATCGGGCGGGAGGATGGAAACCAGCGGGCGAATGGCAGCGTTGACGGGGTTCGAGCGGTTCCCGCCAAAGACGAGAGCCGGGTTTGTGCTGATGAGGATGCGGGCCAGTGCGTGCGCCGCTGTTCGTCTGTTGGCCGTGTCCGACTCGGGCATTGCCGTCCAGCCACCGACGAGGAGTTTGACGGCGCCTTGTTGCGCGAGCGGCCCTCGGAGTGACTTGGTGACGGCCATGGAGTGGATGATGGCGATGATGAGGCCGAGTGACGCGGGGGATCCGTTCTTGCTGTGCGTCACCAACACGGGGATGATGCCTGCGTCGAACACTGCCCGGCAGCGCTTCGCTACATGCTCGTCGTCGTCGAGAATGTCTGGACCAGCCAGTTTTCCTTCGGCGTCGGCATATGCTTTCAATTGGCTCATCTTCTGCTGTTCGTCTGTGAGTGCTGGCCGATAGCGTGTGAGGTTGACGAAGACGCTCAACGCGCCGTAGGTCGCGGGTGATCTTGGCAGGGCAGTCGTCAGAGTCTCGACTAGCTTTTTTAACAAGGGCTTGTTGCCAGCAACGCTCTCTTTGATCTTTGGTTGAATGGAAGCATATGCGAGACCTTCCACGGAATACTGCTTGTCGGCGTCTCGATCCTGCTCATCTTCTCGCAACAGCATGTTTGTGAATAAATCTGACAAGTCTTCAATGCTGGCGCTCGCTTGTTCAACCCTCGCATGACCAGGATCGGCTCCCGATGCTTTAGAAGGAACTGCCTTCATTCTATGTGTCAGTCTTTTTGGTTAACAATCACTTTCCACCACAAGGATAAGACAAAGAACAAGGCAAGAGGGCAGAAGAAGAAGAAGAAGGAGAAGAAGAAGGAGAAGGAGAAGGAGAAGAAGCAGAAGAAGAAAAAGAAGAAAGAAGAAAAAGAAAGAGCGCAACACACCTTCAGCTTGGCGAGGATGACGGCAGCCAAATGCTGGACTTGTTGTGAATGCCTCCTCATGGATATAGAGCCGCCCTCGCCTTGCACCTGCGGCTCCCGTCTGGGTCCGGCCGTCACGCCCGTGGGATCCTGATCAACAACTTCCTCCAGCCACTCGACGCAGTACTTCTGCACGGCGTCTCGACACACAGAGTTCATGCAGGCCGCGTTCAGCATCTCCAGGCAAGCCGTCTCGACCTTGCGACTTTTCCATTCCCTCCTCATAAGAGGGCCAAGCGAACTCAAGAATCCCTCGCTCAGGAACAACTGGGCAGTGAGATCCGGCACGATGGGAAACGAGGCGGCGGCCACACAGAAGGCGACGATGTAGTCATCATATGTGCCTCGCTGGACCCGCTCAAAGAAGAAGGCCGACAGGTTCTTGGATCCTTCTTCGCCCGCGGCTTTCAAATAGGCAGAGGTTGTCAAGGTGGCGTGGCCGCGGACAATGTCGGGTTGTCGCATGTCCAGGTAGCATAGAACCGTATCGACGCAGTCGCTGTCAATGACGCTACATATCGACTTGTACGTCTTGTCCCGTTGCTGCGCGTCGGCATCGTCGTTGAGGAGCTTGGTGAGCTGGTCCAGCTCTCTGCAAGTAGCCTTGTCTTCCTGCCCACCCTCCATCAGGCGGGCAAACACGAGGAGCGTCTGGTCTTCGAGGCTGGCGGCCGGAGCCATACTTTGCAGGGTTTCCGTCATGTTATCGATGGTGCTGCGCGCGGCCGCAAGACACACGACTGGATTTGAGGATTTGAAGGGTGGGAGAATGGCCAAAGAGGCGGGACGGTCGGAATGGCTGGGCTGCAATAACGGAATAGGACCGGGCTGTTCAATGCACTTGGTGACGGGATTCGTTTCGTTTTCTGTTTTTCGTTTTCTATTTTTTTTTTTTTTCTTAATTTTGATTTTTTCGTGTGCGTGTGCGTGTGCGGTCCGGTACAGAGTTCGCCCAACGGACGTGGCGATACCGGACGATGCAGGGAACAAGATAAAGGAGGACGCGCACCTTGGACGAATCATATGCGAAGGATGCGAGATTTGTGCCAAGATGGCGCAGACAAAAGGGTAAAAAGACCCGACAAGGATCGAGTTGTCGACTTTTGTCCTGCCAATGGATGTGGTGCCACGCCGCGGAATTCGCGAGACTCGAACAAGAAATCGGGCTGTTTTGCCATGGTGGTGAGAACGGTCAAGGTAGAGGGGAAGAAATCTTGGGCCAAGACGAAGAGCTAGCTGGTCGGAGCTCGACGGCCCTCGTCCGATCTGATAAGACGATAAATCACTAGCGCCGCCGAAGCAATCTGAGATAACCACCCGATGTGCCGCGGAGTCACGTGCCGCAGGTGACCGCGAAGCCACAAGGCACCTAGAAAGAAGTAAGTACCTACTAATAAGGTACTAGTACCTACCTGCCTAGGTAGGTGCTGAGGTACTTCCAAAACCCTACTTTATGCACCAAAATTCCACGGCATAATGTTCAAAAGTACCTAGACTCGCTGTAGGTACCCACCCAACCTTGTCACCCTCACCCACGCAGCCGGCTGTTGGAAGCGAACTGCGTCGCAACTCTACCGAGTGACGATCCATACATCTTGTACGTCTCCACCAAAGACGATGCAGTCGACTCCTCGGCCAAACGCCTCCTCCCAACCGCCATCTACCTTCTTCGACCCCCGCCGAGCGACAAAAGGGCCTGCGACGGCAAAAACACCCTCCAAGCCCATCGCGTCCACCGCCCGAACCCGAAAAACAAAGACGCAAAGAGTACACGACTCCGACCTCGTAGCTGCACCCCGACGCCATCGCAGGCCGCAGGCCGCCGGCCCCGTCCGTCATGGACGCCGTCGACGTCTCCGAGCACTACGAGGTCACCGCCGCCGAGGAAACGCCCTCTCTCCTGTCCATCATCATCGACACGAACCCGCGCGCATGGGCCGCCCTGGACGACAAACTGCCCCTCTCCAAGGCCGTCGCCAACCTGCTCGTCTTCGTCAACGCCCACCTGGCCTTCAGCAACGCCAACCAAGTCGCCGTCGTGGCCGCCCACGTCGATCGCGCCGTGTGGCTCTACCCCCCGCCGCCTCAACCGGCCGCCGAGAATGCTGATCCCGTCGCCGCCGCCGCCGATGCTCCCTCCCGCGCCTCGGCAAACAAGTACCCCCAGTTCGCCCAGATCGAAACCGCCGTGCTGTCCTCGCTGCAGAAGCTCCTCGCCGGCACCACGCCGCGCGACCTCGAGACCACCACGACCCAGCTCTCGGGCGCGCTGACCCTCGCGCTCTGCCACATCAACAAGGCCTCCCAGGCCCTCGTCAGCGGATCCTCCTCCTCCGCCGGCCTCGCCCAGGCCGCCGTCTCCTCGAGCGCCGCCGCCGCACCCCCTCCCCCGCTCAAGGGCCGCATCCTCGTCGTCTCCGTATCCGACTCGGAACCCTCACAGTACATCCCCACCATGAATGCCGTCTTCGCCGCCTCCCACGCCCAAGTGGCCATTGACACCCTCTCCCTCTGCGGAGACGCCACCTTCCTCCAGCAAGCATGCTTCAACACCAACGGCACCTTCCTCGTCGCCTCCAACCCGCAGGGCCTCCTCACCTACCTCATGTTCGGCCTCATCGCCGACACCGAGGCCCGCCAGTTGCTCATCGCCCCCACCCACGACACCATAGATTTCCGCGCCGCGTGCTTCTGTCACGGCAAAGTCGTGGACACGGGCTTCGTCTGCTCCATCTGCCTGAGCATCTTTTGCGAGATCCCCCAAAACGCAGAGTGCCTGACCTGCGGAACCCAGCTCGCTCTCGGCAAGTATGGCTCGAAACCAGCCGTGGTGGCGCGGAGGAAGAAGAAGCGGATCAAGAAGGTCACCAACGGGGGAAGCGGACGAGATGAGACGGCCAGTGCTACCGGTACACCTCGGCCCTAGTGCTTTTAAACGCACCCAAACCGCCTTGGGTGCCCACCTACACCGGCACGGTGGGATGCCGTTACATTTGGGCGCCCCTCGGACTGTGTTTCCCAGATCGTTGTGCGGTTCACGCCATCCAAACCCCCATGTACGTCGTGCGTCGTCACAACAAACTTCGATTTTGGCATACAAGGAGGCCGATCCCAGCCACATCTACCCACATCCCTTTCTCGTGGAGCATTGCGAGCATGCATGCAGCATATTTCGACATGGTTAGCAACAGCTACTTTTCTTTTCTTTTCTTTTCTTTTCTTTTCTTTTCTTTTCTTTTCTTTTCTTTTTTGGACCAGAAAACGACACGGGCGTTTTTGAAAAGTGTACATTCTGATGATATCATGTCAAAAGCGAATAAAAATTCTAGTTTTTGAATACTACGTGACAGCGCGACGGCCAATTTGACATCTTGAAACACATGTCTTTTAGGTAGAATGAAAATACTTCTTTTGGCTTTAGGAATATAGTGTTTTTTCAAGTGTATGACACGTAGAGGGAGGGAAAGATAAAAGAAAAGAGAGAAGAAAAGAAAAAGGGGAAGAATTCGGCCAAAGGGCCGCCAGCCACGCTCAAGTCATGCCAGCGTTGATTAGTCCGAGTTATTTCCAACACCTCTCACGTCGTGTGCGTAATACCTGTTAGGAGATTCGTATTTTCCGACCTCCCTTGGCGATTTCAGCGCCTTCTGGAAGCCGAGACATGGTGCATCGAGGCTCTTTCTCCAGTGCTCCCATGGATGCCAGAGCAAACGAGTCTGTGTTGTGTGCAAAGTAAAGATAGTAACCAGTACGACTCTTCTTCACTACCATGACTCCAATGGCTCCTTGCGAGCTACACCCCTTGACACCTGGGTGACGCATGAAGTCTTGTGCGATGAAGGATTCCATGATGGCATCCTCGTCGTCGTCTCGTACGTCCCCTCCACCAGGAACACGCCGAGTTCCCTGATAAATCCTCTCGGCACACCGTTGGGAGGCCATGGTGGTGGCCATGTGCTCACCAGTGCCGCTCGTTACAGCGGCGACAGTGGTTCCATCTTCGTCGTCATCCGCACATGGCACGACGGCAGTGCCGATTCCAACCAAGGCTGCAGGACCCAGTCGACCACGATGTTTCATGCCTATGCCTCCTGATGACGATCCAGCGGCAATTCTTCCACGATCGTCAATCGCGATAGCGCCAATAGTGTCCGTGATTCTGTCGTCATCTTTGCTGCCGAATTGTTCCTGACGCTTGGCTAAAGGCCCGCTGATCTCTCGTGGTTTGGACCCTGTGGGAAGAGATCTCTTGGTGCCTTGCGAGTCAAAGGCAGGGTGTAGTAGAGGTTGATTAGGCTCGGTCAAAGTGTCGCTGCAGACTCTACTACTTTTGTTTGGTGATGCAGTCCCATCGCTATTTGGATTCGTGACTTGTACGGTGCTATTTGATGTCTTTCTTGGACTTGTTTCAGGTAGTCTCAGACCGTTGTTTTGAAAGTCCACAAAGCCCTCGTGCCGCTTTGCCCGAGTTGTTTGGACACCTCTCCTGTTGTTGCCGACATCATTCGAGGCCACATTACGGTTTGGAATTAGTTTAGGTGATATGGAAGAAGATTGGCATGCAGATGCAAACGCTGCCCGTTGAAAGTGGGAAATTGACGCGCCTTGCCTTAGCTCGGGACTTGTTGCTGATGTGCCAGCGCCAGGCGAATCAGGCTGGCCCTCGTTCCAGGTCCCAGCTACTAACGCGGCCGTATGATCTCTGGGGAAGCCTTCGTGACTGTCAAACGCCGAAGCAGTGTCATACTGACAAGGTACACAAGCAGCAGCCGGCATGAACTGAGCACCTGAAGCTGCGCGCATATCTTGGTTTTTTTCCTCTGCACGCAAGAGATCTTCCTGCCAACGAAAAAAGCGGTCTCGGGAATTCTTGGAGACTAAATACTCGTTTGCACAGGTTATCATGCCGTGCTCTTCGGCAAAAGCTCGTGCACCCTCACCGACGAGTGCATTGGGCGGAACACGTCGAAGACTTAATGGCTGGCTGCTCATGTCCAGAATCAGTTTGGCAAGCGAGATTGGATTTCGGATATCTGAAAGCAAATGTGTTAGTACGTTCCAGCTCTTTTTTTTTTTTTTTTTTTTTTTTTTTTTTTTTTTTTCTTCTTTTAGAAAAAGAATGGTGAGAAGTTGACCAACTTGGCACAGCACCGCAGGCACCACTCCGACCAAGATGGTCCACAATGGTGGCATCACATTCCACCGTCCCGTCAATGGACAGATTCGAACCATAGCCAGCATTCGTGATTTCTCTATCCTCCAGTATTCGCAGGGCGGCCTCGACGGCCTCCGTTGCAGTAGCACCAGCTTTCAGGAACTTCATGCCCATTTCAGCAGCTCTGTGCCGAAAGCAGTCTGTTAGTCTAGGTCCCAAGACTTGGTTCCAGAAAAAACAAAGAGGAGAAGAGGACGAAGAGGAAGAAAGAATGTCGCACGACATAAAACGTACGAGACACAGGCTTCGAGATGGACATGTTCGTTTTGGTGGCTGTGGAAGCCGGCTCCGGCGTGGATAAAGATGGCGGGAACCCCCTTTTGTTTCAGACCAAACCGAAGCATACGATCCAGCGCGCCATCTGTGCCGTGGCTATTGTGAGACGACACAGGGACGGCTGCACTATGGCCCCGGGCGCTCATCCTGGTCAGGGACTCATGGGCGTAGGTGGTTACGTGACGGTGGGATGCTCGAGGCGACGATAATTATGCCCAGTGAAAATGATGTAGAAGTAAGTGATATGACGCGAGTGTGAGGTGCAGAAGAGCCCTTTGGAAGGGATGAGTCGAACGATTAGGGACGAGAGAGTGAAGCTCTTTTTTTTTTTTTTTTTTTTTTTTTTTTTTTTTTTTTTTTTTTTTTTTTTCTTTCTTTTTTTTTTCCTTGGGCTACACGTTACGCCGGCCAAGGCGAAGACGAAAGGGAGATTGACGTTCTGGCTAAAAGGTCCCGGCAGGTAGATGGTCGTGCAGCGAGCGTCGGTTGTGCCTTCCCAGGTTGTTGAAGACAATGGACTAACGGCTATGCGGTCTGGATTCCGCACTGTCAGCTGGTTCTAGAAGTTGGCGGTCGGTCACGTCTCGATTGGAGCATGGAGCATGGAGCATGGAGCATGCACGTCGCAGTGGCGCGCACAGGCGGCCAGCCAAGTCGCGGGGGGCGGATTCGCATTGAAGCCAAATGGCTGCTTGTTTCTCCGGCTACCCTGTCAAGCCGACGGTGTTTTTCGCGCCTCGCTTGAAAGTTGATGCCCACAGGTGACGGCTTCTCTATCTGGACATGGAGTCTTCACGATGCCCGATGCACGACCTGCAGAAACATTGTGCACATCCGCTCCCGGTTGCGTTTCCTGTGCAGGGCGGAGGATGGAATCATTGATCTGCACGACCCCGCCTCCGCCATGTCGGAGAAATCATGTACACTACGGTAGTTTATTGGTCCATCTCCGTATTTCCCCAAGTTGATCCCTACATACTCCAAGTGTCTACATACCTACCTACTCAGGTAGGCACTTAGGTACCTATGTAGGTAGTATGTAGGTGCTAAAATAATACAACGCCTCTTGACTCACCACCCTATCTCATTTGATCGACGGGCCATTCGCATCAATAAACTGCGCACGTTGAGTGAAAAAACATGCAAAGACATGGATTTACCTGGAAGATATATGAAAGATACAGAACAAGGATGGCGCCGTTTCCCACTTGAAGCTGTAATGTGTGCCTGCGCCGCCGCAGTTGTGCGTGTCTAATGTTATGCACCCGCACCCGTTTATGAGATACGAGGAAAGAGGAAAAACGTATTCAAAGAAAAAAAAGAAAAAAAGAAAAAGAAAAGAAAAAGAAAGAAAAGGAAGGAAGGAAAAAAAAAAATCACGAAATCAATACCGCCTCAGCCAAAATCCAGATAAAATAAAACCAGAGCATAAAAATACGCCCCTCGAACTTCGCGGCAATTCCGAGGAAATTCGCTACCTTCGCCTTCCCACGATACGAACATGAACAATAGACGGTGACTTCCCGGTCTCCGCAATTCGTGCCCAAGTAGGCAGGCAGGCAGTTTCCAAACAACAAAATCAATCCTGCACTCGCGTTCTGGATTTGACACTGCTTGGCACAGGCCTCACTGGCGATCCCGCATCGTTGCCCCAAAGCCGCCCAAAGAGCTGAATGACAAAGACCTGGACGAGAAGGATGAACAGCCGTGTCAGGTGGTCCAGCAGGCCCAGCTTGGGCTTCTTGCCACGGCTGTAGGTCGAGTCCTTGAACTCAAAGGGAAGCTTGGCGCCCAGATGCTCCTGGGCGACGTGCAGGCCGCTGCTGAAGCCATCTTCGTGGAAGCCATATTTGGTCCACGCCCCCGCATAGCTGATGCCGCGCTTGTTCTGAATGTGCGGCAAGAACTTTTGGGCGCGGATGGCCGCGGGCGTGTACAAGGGGTGGGAGTAAAAGAATCGGGCCTTGGTCAACGCGGCTTTGGGTCGATAAAGGGGGTTCAGAGTGACGAGGACATCGCCGAATGGATCGCGGGGAATGTGTTGCAGGATGTTCATGTTGTACGTCAGGGATACCTGGTCAATGTTCGCTCTGGACGCTGACGACAGAGTGAGGTAATTCCAGCTGGACCAGGCCTTGCGGTTTCGTGGCATCAGGGTCAGATCAGAGTGCAGGACGGCCTCGTTTTGCGATGTTTGGAAACAGGACAGGATGTCGCGCTCTTGCTGGGTGGCAGAAGCGCCGAGTATGGACAATGCTTGATCGCCGTGGGTGGCGAGGATAACGTGGTCAAAGGTGTCCGACTTTCCGTTCTCAAATTGCAAAACGACCTTGCCGCTTTCATCGTTGAAAAGGCCTGTCACAGGAGTGTTGAGGAACAGGTGATTCGGCGGGAATGTCTTCATCACAGCATCAATATATGATTGAGACCCATCCCGTAAGGTCAGCCAGTCTGGCCGGGTGGCAACCGTGGATAGCAAATGATGGTTCCACCTGCATGAATACCGTTAGTACAGACCACGACAGCAAAAAGGGTCCAAATGGGTCTTGGTTGTTGCCTTCCTCAGGCTGGGTTACATCCATTGCATTCAGCCACATGAATTGACTTACATGAACCGTACCAACGTCAAGACAGGAAACTCAAGACTGCATTTGTCGGGGCTCGTACTCCACACGGCAGCCGTCATGGGAATTAAATAGTCATCACGGAAGGCGTCGGAATAGCCTTGGCGGGCAAGATATTCGCCAATCGTCTCCGTCCTGGCAGCATCCTGTGAGACGCTGTCCGATTCCTTGACTGGCTGCTCATCACCCTCTTTCACAAGGAGGTCGAGGGCAAACTGATTGAACCTGATGATATCAAAAATCATCCGCCACATCCGCAATGAGAAGATGTTTCTCTTCTGGCAGAATATCGAGGCCAGGTTTCGGCCGGCCCACTCGAACAAACCTTGGTCTCTAGAGACGGCAAACGTCATTTCCGTCTGCTCGGCCACCACATTGATCTTGTTGAGGAAATTGATGAAGTTCGCTGCGACCAGCTTCTGGTAAGCAAGGGTACCGGGGACCAGCGGGTGATATGGCGCTGGGGGACGGGTATGTTTCACGAAGCTTACGATACGTTGCAGCATTGAGCACGATGAAGCCTGTATCGACGGCAGTCGAATACTTGCCGACATTCCATCGAACAGTGTTTGTGTGACCACCCAGCCGATCGGCGGCTTCGTACAGATAGACATCGTGGTAGGTTCTGTTCAATGCCCATAAAGCGGCTATGCCGCTGCAGCCGCTGCCGACGATGGCCACCTTTTTCCTGTTTTGAGAGTCAACCTGGCGCCTCAACGGGGTAGCAGAGTTTCATCGAAAAGCTGGCGAAGAGCCAAGTTCTGGAGACGGGAAACAGATGTGGCGTCGTGGCAGCGATACGACCGAAACATGGTGTGGCACTCATGGCACTGGGGATGTCCTGCCGGCCGAGGCGCATGATACGACGTCGACAGTGGTTTGACGACAACGCAAGGGGAAAAAAAAGAGAACTTACACGTGTTGCGGCCTCGACATGGTTGGAACCGGCGATTGCACGGATTGGGACTCAGCAGTGACGCGGACAACGTTGGAGGTCGAGAGAAGCGGCGCTCGACAGAAAGCGCAGCAGCAGGTGCCTAAGAACAGGAGCAAAAGTGCAGTGTATCTTGTTTACAAATATAAGTAAGTATCTTACAAATGGGAATTGCACCAGACGGACGGACCAGGACTCCAGTCTGGGTCGTGGTCGAATCAATGGATTGATGATGATTGGACATGAGATCTGGAAACAACACGGCAACTGCTGTCCGCATGACCGGTTTGGCAGCCGGCGTCGGATCAGCAACCAGGCGGCGACAGGACTGACTTGACGGAGCATGGAGTCAACAAGTCATCAGGCCGAGAGTGGCCCAGCGCACGTGACTACTGTGGTGCGCTGTCTGGTACTTTCCTGTGGTCTAGCGTCCCCAACAAGATTGGGTTCTCGGTTCATGTTGCGACTTTGCGTGGAAAAAAAAGACGAAAGAAAAAAGAAAAAAGCAAAAAGAAAAAAGCAAAATAGAATCGTGGTCCTCTTCGCCAAACCCAGCAGCGACGTCGCTCAGACTAGATGCCTGCTTTTACATTGTTCCGTAGCAGTCGAAATCCACCCGGTGGCAGGCAGTCAGTACAAGCTGGCTTCCGCTCATCATGTGCCCAAAACACGAGGCATGCACTCTCTGCACCACCGTTCATACGTATGTACACCTCTTCTGCGTGGCATGTCGAGCACTCAACGGGATCGGTCAACGTTAGTACGAGTCGCCAATTCTTAAAAGCGCCGTGCAGATGTTCATCTGCATCAATCTGCCGGGTCAATACAACTAGACGCCAACGTGAAAAAAAATTCACGGCGCTTAGCCTGTTTTCTTCGTTCCCGGGGTGATTCAACTTTCTTTGAAGAAGAAGGGGAAAAGAGAAGAAAAAACACGATCGCCTGACGAAGCGCAATTTTGACCGTGATGGGAGCGCACAGACCAGCATGGATGGGTCAGAGTCGGTCACGTGGTTGGTGCTGTGGCTCTCTGTCCGAACCAGGCTCCAGCAGCTAGCAGGTGGGTCCGGAGCGTCAGGAGGGTCATGCTTGCTGACGATGACAACGGATGCCTCCAACGGATGCGACCGACGACTTCTCGCCGCTTGTCGTCATCATCCATGCTCATCACTGTGCTGCCCGCCAAAGATCTTTGTTGTCCTTGAATAGCGCCCAATCGCTTCTCTGCCTCCAGCTCGAGTCACTCACGGTCTTGTCATCCAGTTCTACGTTTTCTCTTCCAGGCAACTGCCACGTCCCGCCAACATGTCAAATCCCCTCGATGCCGAGGCTGGCTCTGAGCTGTTCAGCTCATACGAGGCAGAGCTCAAGCTTGTACAGGCTGATCTGCTTCAAAAGCTGGACCAGATACCTGAGCTGTCCGGCGAGTCTCGTAAGAGTGCCGTCGCTCAGGCCGAGAGAGCCCTGGAGGAAGCAGATGAGCTAGTATGTCCATCCCCCCTGACGATGGTGCAAATCAGACCAGGGCTAATCAGTTGTCCATTACCCCGTAGTTGGACTCTATGCGTCTAGAGAAACAGAACATTCCAACGTCGTCTCGAGCAAAGGTGAACCAACGATTTCGAAGTTACGAAGCCGATGTCGACGCCCAGCGTCGAAAGCTGGCGGGTCTTGCCTCGGATCGCGCAGCCCTTTTTGGATCCAGATACACCGACGAGCCCGTCGGCTCATCCGACGTTCATCTTGAGCAACGGCAGCAGCTGCTTTCCGGCACCGATCGCCTCGATAGGAGCACGCAGCGATTAAAGGCAAGCCAGGCACTGGCACATGAAACGGAGGCCATCGGAGCCAGCACGCTGGCCGATCTCAACATCCAGCGCAGCAGAATCCAACACACGCACAATACCCTCCTGAACAGCGAGGGCTATGTAGACAGGAGCGTTAAGACTTTGAGGGGCATGGCACGCAGGTAAGGGATCGAGATATGTGGCTGGAGTTGATATATGTGATTATGGGCCATGACGGTGCTAACTGTGGTCGTGTAAGGATGGCCACAAATCGAATCATCACCATCTCCATCATCACCGTATTGGTGCTTCTGATCATTGCAGTTATCTTTAGCAAATTCAGCTGATTGGTCCTTTACTGTTTCGGGGGAGTTCCGGTTTGCATTGTGCGCGGGTTGACTCGAGTTGTTTTCGCACTGTTTGTCTGTCCAAGACATACAACTTTGTTACGCATACATATGTACATAAACATATAATACGGCACCAATCAGACATTTATCTTGGGGCTTGGGAGGTTAAAAAAAAAGCACACCATCATCATCGTCTCCTCATCGATACCGAGGCTGGGGACAGACTCCCCTGCACCTGTGACACTTCGTATCTGTGTACGTTGGCGCGCGGCATGTGAAAGCATTTAAAATGATGAGAGTACCAAATTCTTTGTGATGGCCAGCAGCATCCAGGATTCCAGAGTGCGGCTGCCCAGCAGAAAACATGGAAATTGGTCTGCATGTGGGTGGTCCAGCGCGCCAAGGTCCAGGAAGTGGTGGCACCTCTGTATCGGCAGTGGACACGTCAAGTCTGTGCTGTGTTTCAGTAGGGCGTCCGTGCCTCAAAGGGACATCTAGGGAAGGGAGGCTCTTGGCGGCTGTGCGGGGCGACAGCCGAGAAAAGCCCGCTGTACAGCCGAACGCGAACGGTGTGGAGGTGTGGAGGAGCTCCAGCCTCTTCTGAAGCTACCCGACGAGCACACAAATCTTTCACTTCACAAACTCTGTCACCTTCTTTCTTCCTCATCTTCTCTCCCTTGCGCCACCACGTCGCCCGCCTACATCGCTGGCGGCGGCTCTTGTCTCCTTTATCGCTCTCGTTCTGGCACTGCTGGCCATTGTAACTTCTCTTGCCACCTTCTCCTTTTGTTCTACAGCTGTTGCTGCGTGCTCAACGTGGCCTTTCCCGCCCTTCTCTCCTCGCCATGTCTGAATTTCTTGGGTATGTTCAACAGATGGAACGAAGTTATACCTTCTTAGAAACTATAATATTATATTTATAAATATTTATATATAATTAATAGTACTATCTCTTTTACTTTAA
>SRPV01000782.1:0-13937 GCA_018360135.1 Claviceps sorghi | reverse complement strand
ACTCCCTAAATATTAACTTAGTAAAAATTAGTATATAACTTTAAAAATTAGAAAAATTAACTAATTATATAAAAAAATTCCCCTTATTTTAATAATAAAAATACTAGTTATAAAATCTTTTACAACCCCTTAGTTATTATATAAATTAGCTATAAAGTACACCTTAGGGTAGCTTACTATATAGCCCTTAAGATAAGTAGCTTAAATCTTTAAGCTAAATTTTAATTACTTATTTAGTTACTATAAAAATTAATTTTAAAGTCTTACTAAGCTTAATAGACTATTAGATTCCTAATTAGATATACACTAGCTGCTATAAGGTATAATTAGAAGGGAAAAGGTAAGAAAAGTGGGGCGCTTATAGCTATAAGCTATAATAAAAGAATTAATTCTATAGGCGCTACGTATAGCGTAGAGCTGCTTATAGCGCTAGTAATAGCTAAGAAAAGCCCCCTAAGGGTCCTTATAAGGGTCCCTTTAAGGCAGGGGCTAAGGGTCACTATAAGGCCTATTGAGAGACCTAATAGATAAGGAAGTCCCCTGAAAATAGCTGTTATTTTCAATAAGATTTAGAGACTAAATCCTTTAATCTAAGGGCCTAGCTTAGGGCTATAGGCCTTAGGGAAGAAGGGGCTATAGAATTAAGGGGTTTTAAATTACTAAAATCCCCTAATTCTTTAATTTTAGCGGCTTTACTAGCCTAGGATAGCTCTTATAAAGGTATTTCTACCTCTATAGGGTAGCTGTTAGCTTAGTAGCAAAAGTGACCATTATAGTGGCTAGAAGAGCTACTGTTAGTTCTTAAAAGGGGTGTATTAATATCTTTTATTTAAAAGAAAAAACCGTGTTTTCTAACATTTAAAAGACTAATATAAGACCTATTAGCTAAATATAGGGTATTTTTACTTATATAGCCCTTTACTAAATAGTGCTTAAATCTGCTAACTATATTTATATTTAGGTTTAGAAAATATAGTGTATTTTAAAAGACTAAAGGCTTATATTTATTAAGGTTTTACTAATAAAGCACTAAGAATTTAGCTTTTCTAAATCCCTTTAAATAAATAGGTCCCTTACTAATAGAAATAGGCTTAGCTTACCCCTTTTTATAAGGGGTATACCCTATAAAGTGCTTTTTAAAGTTAACTAAGTATACTATAAAGCCTATATTATAAAGAAAGGCATTTTTTATTACTTTATAGCTAAAGTTAAAGGCCTTAGAAGATATTTTATCTTCTAAGTTAAGCTTACTTTTAGTACTAATAACACTGTTAAAATTAGAAGATTTACTACTAGTACTAAGGCTGCTAGGTTTACTAAGAGGCTCTAAAGAGCCACTAATAAAGCTAAAATTGCTTAGTATAAAAGCGCCCTCTTAGGTCTTATTCTTAGCCTTTTTAAAGGATTTTTTAGATAATTTGCCTTTCTTTTTCTTAGAAAAGGTCTTAGAATTTCCCTTATTTTCTTTAGGGTTATTCTTCTTATTCTTATTCTTTTTAAAATTAGAATTTAAATTAGAGATCTTATTTTCTTTAGATCCCTTATATATAGATTCTTTTACTTTATAATTTAAAGCTTTAGCTACTATAGAGCTCTTATTTTGCTACTCTTTTAATAGATTTACTATTAAAAATTACAGATTTAGTGCCTTTATAGGGATTCCTAAGGCCCTATTAGTCCTTATAGTAAATTATTACCTTTCTGCCTATTAAAGAAAAGTAGATTTTAATGCTTATAAATACTAATTTACTTAATCTATAGGCTCTATAAAAATGCTAAAATTACTAATTTAGCTAGTAAATTATTAAATAAAGCATTAAAAGCCTTTAAGGATCCTTTATAACCTTAAAAAGTTAAGCTATAAAATTAGAAATATAGGAAGCTATATTATATTTTAGTACTATAAGAATACTGCCTTTCTAAAAGGCTAAAGGCTTCTATAAGGTCTTTTTGCTAAATTATAGCAGCTTAGGGGCCCTTAGAACAGCTATCTCTTAAAAGCATAAGAATAATAGCTTAATTAGAATTACTTAAATTACTAGAAAATCCCTTAGAATTATCTAAAAAATTAGGTATTTCTAAAGCTTTAAATTAAATAGCTAGGGCTTATTTTTATTAGTTATAGTTTTCTAGTCACTTAAGCCTTATAGCTTCTAAGGCTATATACCCTTTTATTAAATTCTTTAATAACTAATTTATTATAGGAATTTAATATATTAGAATTCTTTTTATAGCTTACACTTCTACTAGAATTAGGATTTTCTAGTGGTTCTGCTAGCTTAGGCTTTAGGTTATTAGCTATAGTAATAGCTAAATCTTTTAATTTTTACAAAATATTAGAGATATTATTATTCTATATAGTAATTTACTAATTTATAGAATTAACCTAAAACTACTCTTAGCTTTTAGCCTAAGGTCCTAAATTTATAGGTTCTATAGCTGCTAAATTTAAGAGAAAACCTTTATAAATTTAAAAATCTATAAAAACGCCTATAAAGGTCTTAATTTTATAGGTCTTTACTTAGAAAAAGGAATTTTCTAAGCTTTATTATAGAAGGAAAGCTTCTATAAGGTTCCTTTTTATAAAGAGGAATAGCTCTCTAAGCTCTTTATAAAAATAGGAATTTTCTATAATTTCTTTTCTTTTTTATAAAAGGGAAAGCTTCTTTTTTTATAGATTTTATTTTTTATAAAAGTAGAATTTCTTTTATAACTATATTCCTCTTTGTTTTATAGAAGGGGAGTTTTCTTTTAGTAAATTTATTCTATTTTTTATAAAAGAAATAATAGCTTTTAAGTCTTTCTTAAGTCTTTTACCTAATATAAAATATTAAATAAATTTCTAAAGAATTTTCTAAATACTCTATAAAATTTAGTAAATTTTTTAGATACTAAAAAGTTACTTTTAAGCTTATAATTTATTAAAAATAAAGGGTTTATAGAGGCTTTTACCCTTTAAATTACTAAGGTAGTAAGGCTTAGTAAGCTAAAAGCTAAAAGGTCTTTATAGCGCTATAGCTAAAGCTATAAGCCCTATTACTAATATTAAAAGCTTAATATATAACTTTTAGTATATAAAATACGCTAAATTTTAGCTTATAAAAGGTAGTAGAATTTTCTTAGTTTTTTATTTAATTATCTAATATTATAAGTAGTAGGCTTAGATTAATAGTTTATATAGTTAGTAGGTAGCTAATAAAAGGGAATGTCTTCTCCCTTATATACCCTTTAAGCTTATTAAAGGCTTAGCTTTATAAAAAAAGGCTTATAAGCTACTTTTTATTTTTTATAAAATTTATTTATATAGAAAAATAAAAAAATAAACTTATAGCTATATAAATAAGCTATTAATATACTCTTTAAATATTAACTTAGTAAAAATTAGTGTATAACTTTAAAAATCAAAAAAATTAACTAATTATATAAAACAATTCCCTTTATTTTAGTAATAAAAAAGCTAGTTATAAATTCTTTTATAACCCCTTAATTATTATATAAATTAGCTATAAAGTATACCTTAGAGTAGCTTACTATATAGCTCTTAAGGGAAGCAGCTTAAATCTTTAAGCTAAATTTTAATTACTTACTTAATTACTATAAAAATTAATTCTAAAGTCTTACTAAGTTTAATAAACTATTAGGTTTCTAATTAAGTATATACTAATTATTATAAGGTATAATTAGAAGGGAAAAGGTAAGAAAAGTAAGGCACTTATAGCTATAAGCTATAATAAAAAAAATTAATTTTATAGGCGCTACATATAGCTTAAAGCTGCTTATAGCGCTAGTAATAGCTAAGAAAAGCCCCCTAAGGGTCCCTATAAGGGTCCCTATAAGGCAGGGGCTAAGGGTCACTATAAGGCCTGTTAAGAGGCCTAATAGATAAGGAAGTCCCCTGAAAATAGCTGTTATTTTTAACATAAGGTAAAGTAAATTATTTTAAGTTTTTTATATAAGGGTATAATATATAATAGAAATAGTATTAAAGATATAAAGAACTCTTATAAAACCTTTATAGATATAAGTTAAGCATTAGCTATTTTACTTTTAAATATTAAGTAAGCTTCTTATTTATTAGTAAAGGCTTAAGCTTACTATACTATTTATATAAGTAATTTAGTAATAAGTATTATATATATTAGTTATTTATAATAGACTATATTAAAGGCTATAAAGATATTTAGTTAAAAGAGTAATATAGTTTTACTATAGTATTATACTATTTTTATAGCTTTTATTAAAATATTAAAAGTTACCTTAATAAAGTAGTTTACTTTATTACTTATTTAAAGATTAAAAAAAGTGCTTCTTTTTTTAAATATATAAATAATTTATACTATTACTATTACTTTAAGGATTTTATTTATTATACTTAAGATAGAAATTAAATACTATTCTTTAATATATTATATCTTTAAAGGGGTTTTTTTAAGCTTATATAAGATAATTACTTTAGCTTTTTAAAATAGTTTTAAGTAGTATTTAACTTAGTAATATATATTAAAAAGGGTAGCTAAAGTATAAGCTAAGGGTTTATTATATACCTTTAAAAACCTTACTAAAAGCTTATTAAGTTTAAGTGCTTTTTAGTTTAGTAGCTATTTAAAGATATTATAAATCTTATTTATTATAAATTTATTCTTATTAAAAAATACTATAAAGTTAAGGTAGGTATTAAGATTATTTAAAAGATTATTTATTTTTACTATAAATATTAAAAAAAAATTAATTAAAAAAAGCTTTAGCTTTACTTTAATAAGTATATTATAGTGTTTAAAATTTACTTATACTTTAATATAAAGGTAAAACCTATTAAGTTTTTAGTAAAAGTTTATTTTTTAATTTAGCCTATTATTTAAGCTTTTAAAGACTTTCTTTACTCACTATTATCTTTACTACTACTATTTATTAAAAGCTATATTACTTATTATATATAATATAATCTTAATATACTACTACTTTAAATATAGCCTCTTAATTTATTAAGGTATATTAATAGCACTATTATTTTTAAGCTTTATAAGTATTATAAACTATCTCTTTTATTTTAAGGTTTTACTATAGTTATATATAAAGGCTAATATAAAGCCCTTTTAGTATTATAGTTATAGTAATAATATTTAAGTTTTACTATAAGCTATTTAGTAAATATATTTATATAGCTTATATATACTAAAAAAGAAAGAAAGTTATTAAGGTAAAGCTAATATACTACTTTAGTAAATATAAGGTTTTTATTTATATAATATTATTTAAATTAGTATTTTATAAGTAAAGGGTTAGTATTTTTAGTATTAATATAAATAAATTATAGTATATAATTAAAACTAATAAAGTTATACCCTTTTAAAAACTATAATACTATATTTATAAATATTTATATATAATTAATAATATTATCCTTTTTACCTTAAGTTCTTTATATTATTTCCCTTTAAAATATAATAAGTTTAAGCTACTATTACTTTATAATTATAAATAGTATTTTACTTTTTAGTAATATATATTTATAATAGTTTTATAATAAAAAGTATTAATTAAAGTCTTTAATAAAAATACTATAAAGCTATATAAACTCCTTTAAAAGTATATAAAAAAGGGATATTTAGCTTTAGTTATAGTTAAAAAAGTAAATTAAATATATATTAGTATTTTATAGTGTAATTATATATTAGTTAGTGCTTATTTATATTATTTATAACCTAAGATTATAGTAGTAATAAATATATATAGCTATATAATTACTTTAAACTATTAACTAATAAAGTTTAAAACTTAAGTTAAAAAATAGTTTATTACTTTTATTAAGTTTTTAAAGTATAATTATATTAGTTTTAAGCTAAGCTTTAAGGGCTATATAAACTAAGTAGGTTTTTTTTATATATTTTAGTATATAACTTATATAATTATATTTATTAATTAAAAAGAGTATTAGTTTTTATTAGTAATATCTTTATTATAAAAGTGCTATAGTTTTATAAAAAAGCCTTAATAGCTTCTTTTAAATAAAGGAAGGGTAGTATAATAATAAAGTCCTTATTAGCTATTATTAAGCAGCTATTTTATAAATAGCTAATATATTTTTATAATAATACCTTATAAAAAAGCATAAAGCTAGCTAATTTTCTTTTATCTTTTATTACTTTAATTTATTCTTTAGTTTTTAGTTTAGCTAAGGTAGTAAAAGTATTAAGCTAGTTTAAGTATATAGTATAAGCCTTAGTCTATTACTTATTAGTAGTTTTATAACTCTTTAACTATACTAAGTAAGGACCTAAGCAGTTTATATAGCATTCCTATACCGCTCCTATAAGGGCTAGGCAGTCGCTTTTGTTATTGTAGTAGGCGGCTGCGCAGCAGCCGCAATATTATAGCTATAAGTTGCTATATAACTTAATAGCTAGAAGGTAATTTACTTATTTATAGTATAAATGTAACTAACATATATTACTTAATAAGTAAGGAGAGTAAAAAGCTTAACCTTATTTTTTATACTTATTAAGCACTAATTAGTTAATATACCCTTACTTAATAACTAATTAAGGTTAAGACTTTATTAAGCTTATATTTATACTAAGCCTTTACGTACTTAAATATGAAAAAAATTTAGATTTTATATAGAAATTAAACTTATAATTTTTTTACTTTTCTTATTTATATAAGAATGTGATGGATTCGAGCTGGTGGCTCGGATCCTTATTAGAGCTAGATAGAACCTACCTAGGACCCCTAGGGCAAGCCCTACTCTTATATAAGTATATAAAGCATATATATAGAGTATATAGATAGGAGCCTTCCTTCTCTCCTTATAGTTAATAATAACTTTATTAACACTAGATTATAGTTGCTATTTAGGCTAGTTTATAATAATTATTAACTATTAAGATATTATAAATAGCAATAATATAGCAGCATATAATAGATATATAGAATAAGACAATATTCTATTTTAGTGACTTATAGGAGGTAGCCTTCCTCTATAATAGGGTTGTATAGCTTATAGCCTAGCTCTCTAAATTAAGCTATATAGCTATCTTAGTAAATTCTATAGAGCTTAATATAACCTAAGAAGCGTCTATAATATCTTTAGTTATTTAGTAATAGAACTAACTAAAGCAAAAGCCTCTTTCTATAAGGGCCCTATATAATAGTAATAAAGCCTTTTTCTAAGCTTAAAAAGCCCTTATTGCCTATAAGTTAGAAGCTAATAGCGATTTTATTAGCTTTAACTATAATAAGTAGTACTTTATTTACTAATCCCTTAGACCTAAGGTTTAAGCCTATATTACACCCTTCTTTAAATTAGGTTATAACTATATATATAACTTAGAGCACTTTCTTAGTTATTTTAATAGTATATTCTTAAACCCTTATAGGGTAGAATAAGCAGTAACTAAGCTTAACTAATTAGAATAATAGCTAAATAAGCGCTTCTTTAATTTCTTTATTTATTTTAAGCAGAAGTTAGCTTTAGCAAAAGGTATTAGTTAGAATAATATTATTAAGCTAGCTAAGCTCTATACTACTCTTAATAAAAGTATATATAATTATTATATAGGCTATAATATTCCCTGCTTAGATTATAAGGTAGTAGTTAACTACTATAATAGTATTACCCTTAATATTAACTTTTATTATATTAAGGAGTGTGTTTATACCTAGCATTATATCTTAGCAGCTATAGTTAAGGATAATAATAGTAATATAGCTATAATAGGGGTTAATATTATATACTTTTTAAGCCTTAGTAAAAACTAATTATTCTTTAGGAAGGGTATAAAAGGACCTAAGATAGCAGCCTTTACTAAGAAAGTCTAAGCTACTTAGGTTTCTAAGGAGATTATATAATAGTATAAGGTAGTATAGTAGTATTTATATTATAATAGTAATAACTATTATATTAAAGAATGCCTTTAGCATTTAGCCTACTTACCTACTAAAGGAATAGGAGTATATATAATAATAACTTTTAGTAAGAATATAGGTAATAACTATAATAATTCTAGCTTAGAAAAAGATAGTTCTACTATATAAATCTTAATAGTAGAATAATAAATAGTAGCTATAGCCTATATTACTCCCCCTTAAGTAGTAGTATAAATATTTATAAAAAAATTAAAAATTAAATAAAGAAATCTCTATTTCTTCTTCCTCTCCTTTATAATAGTTTAAAGTTTATTACTACTTAAGTAAATAATAGTTATAATAGTTATACTACTATAAGTAAGAAAATAGTTTAAAGCCTTAGCCTAAAATATATTACCTTAGCCTATTTATAGATTTTAACTACTACTATAGAGATAACTTAATAAGGGCGTATTAGCCCCTTTTAGCGTCTATATATTACACACCTTATACGCTTTATAGCTAACCTTAATAGTTAGTCTTTCCTTATAGTAGCCTATATAATCCTTAGGCTCTCCTATAACTATATACTTAGAGCTCCTTAAATAACCTATAATAATATTACCTTTTATACTATAAGGCGCCTCTTTATAGTTTACTTTTAGGAAGATTTATAAATCTACGCTACTAATATATATAAGGTAACTTACTTAATAATTATAGTTATAGGATTTATATATACTAGCCTTACTTACTATACCTTAAAAATAAGCAATATAACTAGTATTATAGTAATAAGCCTATAGGAAATTAATACTATTCTTACCTCTACTATAAATGCCTTAGCTCTTAAAAAGGATAATAACTTATTACGCCTCTTTGCTAAACTAACTAACTTTAAGGATTTATTCTAACATAAAAATACTAATGCTTTACCTTTATATAAGGGCTTAGTAAACTACTATATTTATTTATAATACAACCTAAATAGTAGTATATTAAACCTCCCTTAGGCGCCCCTATATAATATACTATATAATTAACTCTTAGAAATTTAGAAGTAAATTATAGACCTAATAAATAAGGGATAGATTTAGGCCTTATCTTTATTAATAGTAATGCCTATTTTATTAGTTAAAAAGGTAAGAGAAGGGTAGCAGTTTTATATTAACTATAAGGCTTTTAATAAGATTATAGACTAAAATTAATACCTTTTACTACTTATTAAGGAGACTCTATAGTCCTTAGTAAAAGCTTATTAGTTTATAAAGCTAAATATTTACACTACTTTCTATTATCTATATATTACTAAGAGAGACAAGCACCTTATAGCTTTCTATATATAGTTTAGCCTATTTAAGTGGCTAATATACCTATTTAAGCTAGCTAGTGCCCCTATAACGTTTTAGCGCTATATTAATAGGGCCTTAAGCAATATATTAGAAGTCTATACTACTGCTTATCTTAATAACATTTTAATTTATATAGGTAGTTTATAAAAGAAATATATATAGTATACTTAAGAGATTCTCTTTTAATTATAATAAGTAGGCCTATACCTTAATATTAATAAGTATACTTTTAGGGTTATAAAAGTAAAATACCTAGGATTTATTATTTAAGTAAGGCATGCTATATACCTTAATTCTGCTAAAATAATAGTAATTTAGGATTAAAGGGCCCCTATTTACCTCTAAGGAGTATATAGCTTCTTAGGCTTTATAAACTTCTACTAAGAGTTTATTACTAACTTCTTAAACTTTATTAGCTCTTTATTAAACCTTATATAAAAGGGCGTTATATTTATATAGTTCCTTATATACTAAATAGCTTTTTAATACCTTAAGGATGCTTTCTCTTTAGCTTCTATCTTAGCTTAATAAAACCCTGCTTTAGAGACTATTATTAAATATAATATATTTAGAGAGGCTATTAATAGTTGCCTCTTTTAATATAATAAAATAAAAGTCCTATACCTAATAGCCTACTACTTTATATACCTTATAGCTCCTTAGTAAAACTATACTATTTATAATAAGGAACTGCTTAGTATAATCTTTTACTTAAAGGCATAGTTAGCTAAACTTTATAGCATTTTTTAGCTATTTATAATCCTTACTAATTATAAGAATTTAAAGTACTTTATAAGCTTTAAAGAGATATTAAAAAGATAAGCATACTAAGTAAAAACACTCTCTCTCTTTAACTACTATCTTTACTACTACTTAAGGTTCTAAGTAGTGCGCTTAAATACACTCTTTAAATATAAATAAAATAAATCTAAAAGCCTTTTAGTAGCTTATTAGTTACTTATCCTAGTATTAGTTATATATATATTAAGGTTAACATTAGCTTAGTTTAATACCTTATTAAAGGTAGAATAAACGCTTTTAAAGCCTATTATAAACCCTTAAAGCTATACCTTCTTTACTAATACTTACCTTTAAAGCCTTTAAAATTAAAGGGTTTAAGCTAATTTAGGCTATTAAGTAAAAATTAAAGCGTTATAGTTAGGTGTATATAGGTTCTCTACTAAGGTTATAATATAGTAGTAAATAAGTAACTATATATTAAATATATATAGTGCTTTATTATTTTAGGGTTACTTATAGGCCTTATAATATAAACTACTTACTATAATACTTATTTAGCATGCCTATAACTCTTTACTTTTAAAGCACCTTAGTAAGAATATAATATTTTAAGCGCTTTATTACAGCTACTATTAGGAAGGTATATTAGTAAATATAGCTTAATACATTTAGAACTACTATTATTTTAGTGCTTATAAAAGCTAGTGCCTTTACTAAGGCTTTCTTTAGCTTATTTTAGCACTAAATAGGTATTAGTTATAGTTATTAATAGATTTTATAACTAACCTCTTTATATTTAATAAGAATATACTTTACTTCCTTATAGTTATTATAAATAGGCTTTTAAAATATATTTAGCTTAAAGTAATATTAAGTATAATAACTAAAGTATATACTTAATAGTTCCTTACTTATTAGTAGCGTTTTTATAGTTTCCCTATATTAATTATCTTAAACTATAGCTTAGATTAAGTAAGTAGCTTTTAGGCTATATTATATAACCTTACTAGTATAAAAAGGCTTCTTTTTATATTCTACTATTTTTAAATAAATAGCAGCACTAAGTATATAAACTAAAAGGTTTAGGTAGTATTATAAGTTATAGTTTTCTTCTTTTAAATAGATTAGCTAATATATCTCTTTATATACTAATTAGTATTAAATAACTAAACCTTAACTATTATTAGCTTAAGCACTTATATAGTACTTTATAAATTTAATATAAACCTTATTAAGTATATACTAGCTTTTATAAAAAGCTATACCTTACTTAAGGGATAGGTAGTATAGTTCCTTAAATACCTTAAGTAAGGTATAGCTTTAGCTTAAGCTATAATTAATTTTACCTAATAGTAATAATAAAAGTTTTTAAATAAGTTATACTACCTAGCTAAATAGTACTAACTTAGAAATAAAGTTTAGCTTAGTCTATATAATATCTATATACTTTATTTAAGTAAAAAGCTTAATTAAGTAATAGCTAAGTATACTATTCTAAAGGTTTCTACCTTTTTTATAGTAAAGCTAAATGTTTTAAGTAGTATTTACCTTATTTTCTATATAAACTTAATTAAGTATACTATAAATAACCCTCTCCCTTTATAAGAATAATATAACTTCTATTTAAGGCTTATATAGCTTTAAAATAATAGTATTAATATATTAAAAGAGTACTAAGTTAAGGCTATTTTTATAGCTAAGAATATAAGAGGTAAAGGTAACTATTAAAATATACTAATTAAATAAGTAAGCTATATATAGCTAACTTAAAAACTACTTAAGAATCTTAAGAATACTAATGCTTTTACTTAGTTTAAGTAATAATAAAGAGATATAAAATATAATAATAGCTTAGTAGTAGTATAAAATTTTTCTTCCTTAGTTTTACTTAATATAATATTTAATAAAGACTTTAATTAATCTAACCCTTACTTTTACCTTATAAATAATATAACTTATATATATTTTAGTGCTATATATCCCTTACTTAATATTTACTTAGGGATAAAGAAGGATATATAATATAACCTTTTCTTACCCTTTTTCTTTCTTTTTTTTAACTTATATAACCTTATAAAGATTTTATATATTTTATTTTACTATTATTACTTAAGTATATTATTAAATATTAATAGTAGTAGTAATAGTAAGCTAAGAGCTCTTTAAGGTAGTATTAAAGGTATAAGTAGTAGTAGTTAAGGTATAAAAAAGGATAGTAATAATAGTAAGGTAGGCTTTTCTTAGTTATAAGATAAGCTAAGTATAGGTAAGGGTAATAAAAATAATAGTAATAGTACTAAAAAGAGTATATTATTAGTAAGAGGTAGAAGAGAATAAGTAATAGTTTTATATATAGTAGCCTTAAGTATAGCTGCTTTATATACTAGCTTAGTATTAAGCTATACCTATAACTAAGTAAAAAGATTATAATATATTAGTAAGTATATCTAAAATAATAGTAAAGAAGAAAGCTAATAAGTAAAAAGACTTTAATATATTAATATTAAGTAGGCTTAGGATAAAGAAAAAGAAGAAGGCTAATAAATAGGGGGACCTTTATATATTAGTGTTAATTGCTTTACTTAGCAGTATACTTAATTAATTTACTTATTAATACGCTTAACCCTAAACTAAAGTATATATAAAATTTAGGTATTAATAAGTATAGCTAGCGCTATAAATAGAGTCTATATAGAGCTAAATAGTAGTTTATTAGCGTATAAATAGATAGCTACTAAAGCAAAACTAGCTATAGGTTGTAAAAAAGGCGCTACTATAGCAGCTCTTTAAGCGTCCTTTAGTAAATTAAAGAAGCAATTACTAAAAGCCTTAAACTTTATTATAAGAATAGCTCTTTTCTTATATTTATTATTAAAGTATTAAGTAAGTATATATAGAACTAAAATAGCCTCTCTCTACTAAATAGCTATAACTATCTTATATATAAGGTAGTATAAAGTAAGGTTTTTTATAAGTAAAGATAAATTACGCTTATATTTATATTTTCTCTTAGCATAAAATAAGCAGTTACTTTATAGGCCTAAAATATATAAAAAATAGCTATTAGTAGCAGTATATATTAAATATAATAGATACTAATAGTTAAGGTTAATTAGCAGAACTAATATATATAACTTATCCTTTAAGTCCCCCTTTATTTTATATTTACTTACTAAGTAGTATAAATTAAAAAGGGGAGAGGGATATAAAAAACTATTTATAAAATACATTTTAAAACGTAATAAAATTATTAATAGCCTATTAATAATATATATCTAAGAGACTTACTTTATAAGTATAAAGGGATAGTAAATAAGTATAAAAGAAGGGGTTAAAGAGGTTTTTTTTAAAAATAGTAAAAAGATCTTAAAATATAGAGTAAAAGAGAGATAAATAATAAAGAGAGTAAGTAAGGTAAAAGATAATATAAAGTTAAGGAAAAGGGTAATATATAATTAATTTATAGTAAGGTAAGGGATATAGGCTAATTATATAATAAGCATATAAAGGCTAATTAATAGCTATTAATTTAGTAACTTATATTTCTATTTTAGAACTATTTATTTTTTTTTCTTAGATTATATATAGTGTAATTACATAATATAACTATATAGTTTGCAACCTATACTATATTATTTATTATTATACTATATTAACTATAATATAAATAGTTAGCTGCTAAGAGCGTATAGCTATATATTATATAGCGTAGGAGGGGCAGAGAAAAGGGCTATATAATAGATTTAAGCTAGTGGCTTAGATCCTTATTAGAGCTAAATAGGACCTACCTAAAACCCCTAAGGTAAGCCCTACTCTTATATAAGTATATAAGGTATATATATAGAGTATATAGATAGGAGCCTTCCTTCTCTCCTTATAGTTAATAATAACTTTATTAACACTAGATCGCAGTCGCTATCTAGGCTAGTCTATAACAAAGAAAAGTATTTAGGTTTTCTATAACGCTTAACCACTTCACTATAGGGTCCTTTATATATA
>SRPV01000781.1:0-13967 GCA_018360135.1 Claviceps sorghi | reverse complement strand
TTTTTGGTTCTTTTTGTTTTCTCTTGGCGCAAACGTTGGTGTCCGGCCAACGGGTCTGGCTAGACGTTGGCCCGTTACGTTCATCTTACGTGCGCAATGGACCAACTATCCAGAGATAAGTACATACCTACCTGCCTCGATCGCTGCAGGTGCTCGTGCATACATGCATTTTTGTGTCAAGTGTGCCCGACGGTGTGGTTCGCTACCCCTTTGCGGTTTCTCAGATGGCTCAAATTTCTTTTTTTTTTTTCTTCGTCTTTAGTATGAACATCCAGCTAGCGCTGGAGCAATGCGCACACCAGTATGTACATAGAATTTGTGTGGCATCATGGGACTTGACCATGATTGGAGCACGAGGTTTGTGGTTTCTGCCCTTTTAGACGTCTTGAAACACAGTTTTGTATTTTGTACCAGACCAGACGTCAAAACTCGAACTCGCCCGTGCTGATCTGGGATGGTGGAGGGGTCGGCTTTGCGTGCAGCCAGTCAGTCATAAGCGCTTAGCCAACTCGACGGGCTCACGACGCTCACGAGACTCAACTCGTCGGAGCCAACCGTGATCGATGCATGTGCAATCTGTGAATTACAAGACCTCATGCGCCAAGAAGGCCAGAACTTTGGTGCTTTCGCATCTGCAACGAATGGAGGCATCATTTGTCGCCCGTCTGCCCCGTCTGCCCCGTCGAATGTTTGTTTGTCCAATGTAATATTTAACGCCCGGGGTGTCCCAGTGGGCAAAAGGCGACATGTTTGTCCAGTGACGTGAGGACGAGGACCCTGCTGGCCAATCAAGCAAACAGTAGGAGCCGTGCTATCGAGGTAGTGGATTGACTTGGCACTTTTGGGCCCAGCTGCTTAAGCACCTCATGAACGACCAGTTGGTTATTGAAAGATTGGAGGATGAGGATCCTGACAACACTCGAGATGGATTTTTTCCGCCGCGAAAAATGTTGATTGAAAAAAAATGAAGAATAAATAAAAAGAGAGAGAGAGAGAGAGAGAGAGAGAGAGAGAGAGAGAGAACAGAAAAGACCCGCAAGGCAAAAGAACGGCTGATGTCCGGACAGCAAAGAGGCCGCATACGACACATGCTTCGGGCCGGCGACCCGGCAGGTTTGATGGCAGATACAACACGATCATGCCGTCAGTTGAGTCTCGCTGCTAGTCTTGCCTCCCTGGCCTCGCTCCCTTGTCGGCGCTCTCGGCTTCGTTACCCTGCTGGACTTTTTGGCTAAGGGAGGCACATGGCAGCTGGAGGTCATTTCCCGGGCTTCCCAGGCTTCCCAGCCACGCCCCTTCAGGCCCCTCCCTCATGCCCGGTTTGTCCCCTCCCACGCCCCACCGCTCCCCACCGTTTGCCCCCGATTTCCCCCGCTAACCCCACTCCCGGCGTCCGTCATTGCATTTTCTGCCACCCGGCACTCTACCGTTGTCGTCTCCACCAGCCAGAAAACCAACCACCCCCCCCCCCCCAACCCGAGCTGTGCCTGCCCGTTTTTTGAGAGGGACATGGCTGGGCTGGACGCTCCCGCCTGCCATGTTAGTCCAGGGCCGCCAAGGGTGAGCTACGTTCACACGACTAGCGCCTGCAAACAATAACGCCAGGGCACCAGATCATCATCTCCTGCCCGGCTCCATGCTCGCTCCATGCTCGCTGCATGCTCGTCGTTTTTTTGCTTCTTCGCTCGGGTTCAGTGTCTAGGCCCGTCGTGGGGTTCCGATTGAACATGTCTGGTCCCATGTACCACATGCTCCCCTTGTTGATCGCCTCACCTGCGTCCCTTCACGCTTCTCTCGGGCTCGTCTTCAATGCTCTCTTCTCCGTACTTGTTGCCCATGGCGGAAGACTGAGGACCAACAAACTGAAAAGCACACTCTGACCGTCTCCTGGTCTTGCTTGCTTGACCTCTCAGTCCTTCCAACAAAATCTTCACTTCCCTCTCCTTCCTTCTCTCTGCAATTCCACCGCCCCAACGCTCGATACAACCATTGGTCCCCGACGACGTTGCGCTCCCTCCCTCCCTGGTCGTCAAGCTAGACTAATTACCACACCTGCTGACCCGCAAGAGCAGAAAAAAAGGAAAAAGAAAAAAAAAAAAAAAAGGGCAAGGAGGCCTGGTCTTTCCACCCTGTCCCGGCACCCCACTAGCTTTGCAGCAACTCGTCATTTCAAGATACTTTACCTTGTCTGTCTCCTTCGCTCTTTTCGCTGCTACTAACTTCACAAACGCTGTGCTTTCATCAGAGCTCTTTTCCAACCTCCAATCTCCAACCTCTCTTCCCCCTTCTCCTCCTCCTTCTTCTTTGTGATTTGGTTTGTCTGGGTGTCTGCTATCCTGTAATTGGAGCTTTCAAGCCCGGCATCAAGAATATGCTGAATTAGCTTTAGCCTTTTCGTGAAAAAAGGTGCCAGGTAAGACTACGTCCCTAAACCATCACCAGGTCTTTGCCCCAAAGCTTTATTCGGAGCCCACGTCTTTTTTTTTTCTTCTCCTCTTTTACAATTTCCCAATACCACTTTAAAAATAGGCTCGGGTTACCGAATGAATCTTGAACATGCCACTTGCATTCCATGGAATGTCATCTCGCTTGCCTCCACTTGTTCATTCCAGACGCGAACCCGGCCAGCTTCCCACAACATCTCTACGCGCGTAATTGTACATGTGTATGCACACACAATATCTAATCATTCGGTCTTACTATAGCAGACTCTGGAACACAAAGTCCACCAATTTCGTGACCAGCTACAATCGCAAAATCGAGATCCCTCGTCACCCTGTTTGCTTCTGTGACCTGTACGAACCGCAACAAAGCCCTTACAAGCAGGGCTTTCCTTCCTGGGAGGCGCCTTTCCCAGGAGCAGAATTCGCCTCGCCACATCAATATAGACACTCCTCTGGATCTCGGGGGACCCGGATTCCGTGCGACCCGCTTGGCTAGGATCGTCGACTCGATACCGCTATCCAAGAGCGACCTCGATGCTCTAAGATTTCACTTGGTGCCCATTGCTGGTCGCAATGTTGAGTGATAGGTCTCTGGAGGTCAACACGCGCGCGGCTCACATATTCCCATCATATGAACAAACTCATGCGGAATCGTATGGATTCCATGAATCTACCCAACACACAAAATCGCACTTGGACTCGCAAATGACTCCTCCAACAACCCCAGACGGATCACAGGAGAATCTGTCTCCAGAGCCGACAGCTCCGCCAATTTTTCACAATTTTCTGCGGGCGTTTTACCCATTTCACCCAGGCTATACCGTATCAGACTCGAGTGTGACCTTGCCATTGGAAGAAGGAGATGTTGTATTAGTTCACTCAGTTCACACAAATGGATGGGCCGATGGGACGCTGCTGGCTTCTGGTGCGAGAGGATGGCTACCGACTAATTACTGCGAAGCCTATGAGCCGGACGACATACGAAACCTCCTCAAGGCTCTGTTGAACTTCTGGGACTTGCTCCGAAGCACTTCTGTCAACGACAGCAAAATCTTTGCAAACCAGGAATTCATGAAAGGCATCATTGCTGGCGTTCGATTTCTCTTGGTACGTTGCCGCCTTCTGAGTTTGGAGCAAAATCGTGCAACGCGTATTGATCGCACCTTCCGGTCTTTGCACCAACTAACTCTTGTATTTGTAGGAACGCACCGCTTGCCTCAGTAGAGAATCCACGATCATCCAAAGAAGTGATGGGCTTCGGAAAGGCCGCAAGTCACTACTTTCGGAATTGTCATCGCTAGTCAAGGCCGGAAAACGCTTGCAAGAGAGTCAAAATGGCATTTCGTCATATACGTCCGAGGATGACGCAAATGACATAATTGACGAAATGATTCTTCGAGCTTTCAAAATCGTCACAAAAGGTGTTTGGTTTCTCGACACATTGGAGGAAGAAAGGAGGGCCCGAGTCCCAGCTTCAGTCACTGTAATGGCCACCGTAGCTGAGGAATCCTATGTTCCCCCCACACCCCCTGCAGATCGTTCGGCTTTTGATGACCAGAAACATCAAGACCTAAGCGAAGCAGCCTCCCGTACCATGGCAACAGACGAAGTGGCGTCCAACACCGCTAATGCTGCCTCCTCGGACTTGCAGGAGTCCGCGCGGGGGCCTCAGGGCCTCTGGAACAAACGTGGCTCGTCACTCAATGCGCTCGTACATCCCAACCCACTCAGCCTGTCAAACCAGAATCGAAACTCTCAAGGTAGCTACCAGAACCATCGCCTATCCTCCGGAATGTCGCACAGGGTGTCACTTGCGGGACCGTCACCTCTGTCCAGTCCGCAGCGCCTCGTCTCTCAAAGGCTCAACCGCAGCCACGACAAGTTTCTCTCCCACCTTGGATCTTTCATCGGGAGATTACACTTACAATCACAGTCTCGACCAGAACTGGCATTGGCCATCAAACAGTCGGCGACCTCGGGTGGAGAGCTTTTGGCCGTCATGGACAGCGTCTGCGTCTACAATGGCTCCAATGTGGCCGTTTTGCATCGTGTCCGTACTGCCATGTTCGAACGTATACAGATTCTTGTCTTATCTGCAAGAGATACACTGGTCAATGCTGCAACCGAAGGTGCGGACTTGATCATGCCGCAAGACAATGGTATCTTGTTGATGGCTGCCACCGGCTGTGTTCGCGCAGCTGGAGAGTGCGTGGCAAAGACAAAGGCTGCCATTGAACGAATCGGGGATTTCGAACTCGAGCTTGACAACTTCAAGTTGGGCATAGACCTGGGCATACTTGACGTGGCAGAGGAGAGGGGCACAATGCCGTCTGCGGAAAATGCGGAACTAGCAAGGAACCCTGTTATATCTTTCGATTCGTGCGAGCCAACCACGATGATATCAGGACAGGCGTCTGCGAGCACACCCGACAAGCCTCTTCCTCGCGTACCTGAAGTCACTATTCCTGCTGTCATCGAGACTACGCAGGGCGGCCCGTCTCCAGCATCTTCACGGCCATCATCGGAGCACGAGGACAACGCATCCAGCGTTGCTTCATCCGTATCATCACTTCCTCCTGCACTGCCACCTCTACCCAGGCTTATAACATCTCTGAATACATCGGAGGATTTCAAATGCGCCATGGACATGTCAGCCATCGAACAGGACCAGAATGGGTCTCATTTTGATTGCCTGACATCCTCTAGCGCCGGAAGTAGTGGCACCTACCTCAGCAGGGACTCGGAAATCAGTGCGATATCCCAGACCTCGACTCGGGCAACGACTCCAGACCACTCTCTCGCCCCTCGCAACCAGCCTTCTTTCTCAAGCCTGAGCGCCACCGGCAGCTGTTCACAAGCGGACGAGCCGGACGACGTCGAGACGAGACTATTGGAGAAGACCTTTGCGCACGAGCTCATGTTCAACAAGGAGGGTCAAGTCACTGGCGGCTCTCTTCCTGCCCTGATCGAGCGTTTGACAACTCACGAGTCAACCCCGGATGCAACATTTGTCTCAACCTTCTTCCTCACCTTCCGCTTATTCTGCCGTCCCTTGAAGCTAGCAGAGGCTCTGATGGAACGTTTCGATTACGTGGGTGAATTCCAGCAGATGGCAGGTCCAGTGAGACTGAGAGTCTACAATGCATTCAAAGGCTGGCTCGAATCCCATTGGAGGGACGAGACCGACCGCGAGGCTCTGAAGCTCATCATCCCTTTTGCCGAGTCGAAGTTGATGTCCGTCTTGCCATCTGCTGGCCGAAGACTGCTGGAGCTCGCCACGAGAGTTTCTGGCGATGGCTCTTTGGTGCCCAGGCTTGTGTCGTCTATGGGCAAGACAAACACCGCCATCGGCCATTTCATCCCTGCAGATACCCCCATGCCACCACCCATGATATCCAAGAGTCAGCAACACCTCCTCACTTCGTTTAGGAATGGGGGCAACGGTCCCACCATTCTTGAAATCGAGCCGCTTGAGCTAGCTCGTCAGTTGACAATCAAACAGATGAGCATATTCTGTTCCATCATGCCCGAAGAGCTGCTTGCCTCGCAGTGGATGAAGAAGGGAGGCGTTGACGCGCCCAACGTCAAGGCCATGTCCGCCTTGTCAACCGACATTTCCAACATGGTGGCCGAAACCATATTACACTATCCCGAGATCAAGAAGCGGGCGTTGGTCATCAAACAGTGGATCAAGGTGGCCCAGCAATGTCTTGAGTTACACAACTACGACGGTTTAATGGCCATCATTTGCAGTCTCAATAGTAGCACAATCAGCCGATTGCGCAAGACCTGGGACGCCATCTCCTCGAGACGCAAAGAGATGCTGCGACACCTTCAAGAAATCGTGGAGCCAGCTCAGAACAACAAAGTATTGAGAACGCGACTCCATGACCATATTCCTCCGTGTCTTCCATTCCTCGGCATGTATCTCACTGATCTGACATTTGTCGACATCGGTAATCCAGCTACCAAGCAAATGTCCATGGGCATCGATTGTGAGGAGGACGGTTCTGGCGGCCTCACTGTTGTGAATTTTGATAAACACACACGCACAGCGAAAATCATTGGGGAATTGCAACGTTTTCAAATTCCGTATCGGCTCGTGGAGGTCCCCGATCTACAAGACTGGATATCTGCACAGATCAGGCGGGTTCGTGAAGGTGACCACGGCAATGTTCAAGTCACGTACTATCGAAAGAGCCTTTTGCTCGAGCCACGTGAGAGCACTGCTCGCCGAGAGCTGGAAACTCCGACGCCTATCACGTCTACCACGGGAGCCTCTCGAGGGGACCTGTTCGGATGGATGACGCGTGATCGCAGCCAGAGTGCAACTGCTGTCTAGTGTTGACGAACCTACACTTGTCTCGTTTTTCAGCTATCTGATCGGTCAATTGGTGCCTGAACAGTAATTCAGGTATGACAACGATGGATATGCCTCGACGATAACCTCATGACTGTTTTCAGCGCGCAGACGCGCATGCACTTCTTCTTTCCCTCCAATACCTACCTGCCTTTGTTTCTCTTCTTTCAGTCCTTCGTCCTTTTTTCTTCTTCTTTTTTTCTTTTTTGATACCCCTGCTTCTATTATATAACAATTTTTATTCTTCATGCGCTATTCTTTTACTTTACTCTGGGTTGTCTACTTCTGTTTTCGGTCGTGAAGGATACGACTATTTGCATGAGCAGCAAGGCCTCTTTGTTTTTGAAGAAAAGCATCTTAGCGATTTATTATTTTTATCTTTGCGAATATGCACACCACGTCTACGCTGGGCCAGGATGTGCAGTCTCGACAAACTTGGGCACTGTTGATTGACACTTGTGGGCTTGTTATTATTCCATGGTGCGACATACCTTTGTCCATGCGAGGATGCGAGAGTTATTTTGAACTTTTGCAGCACAGTACGCAAGACAACCTTGACGGACAATGTTCTTCAACGGGAGCTTAACAATACTCGAGAGCAGGCTCGCTAGCTCTCCCTTCGTTTTGGACGTTTTGAAGACGGGACGTTGGAAAGGTGTTATGCACATATCTTTGGCCTTTTGTTTTCCCTCTCTCTTTTTGGGCGATGAATGAGTGTCAAACTTATCCTCCTCTTCTCTTCTGTTTTTCTGTTGTTCAGACACAACTGTCATGGTTTATCAGGCGTCCATGAGGCGTCCATGAGATGATGGGAGGGCTTTCTTGATTAAAATTTGGGTGGGAAGGATGGGCTTCGCGTGGGAAAATAGCGATAATGATGAAGGCGAGACACTTGGTGCGGTAAATGATGGTCATCACGCGCTTCTGTTCTAGTTCTCGAGGACTAAGAGAGTAGGTTAGCTCTTCACCATAGAGAGTTTCTGGAACTGGCTTTTCACTCTTCGTTGTCGAAGCTTTTCCGTAAGATAAGTGAGGTAGGAGACTTACTCCCCATGACAGCCAGTGGCGGCGCAACTGCAATTTGGTAAATTATCTATGCGATTTAAAATCATTGATGATGCTTTGAAAAAACGCTTAGGCTCCTCGTGTGTAGCCATGGTCCTTGGAAGGCGAAACGAATAGCTAATTGTTTTATTAGGTAGCAAAACGTTGCAATCAGAGCACAGTGCGTATTGTACACCATCTTGTTCGCACGATATGTATATGCCCCCGCCTCCCCCCACCCCCACCCCCGGCCCACCCCCCCTCTTCTCTTTTCCGCCAAAACTCCCAACGACGTCAGCTGGGAAGCTCCACGTCGCAAGGTCACCATCCTCGACCTTGTCATTCGTGAAGGTGGTGTTTTGTATATTGGCTTCCTCATGGAGGCATCGCCGCTCACTCGTCAGCCTCCTCCAGAGGTACTTACGCCCAAGATATTAGAGCTGTATGCATCTCTGTTCAAGGTTCGCTGCACTCTCCACGTGTCGACAGGACTGCTCCATGACTGAAACCTCTTACCCGACAGGATGACTACGACGGCGAGGACAAATCCGACGGCTTCTGGCGGGAATTCTTCCTGTTACGTCCAGACCTCCGGAGCCTGCGGAAGTTGCTAGACGACATGTCCCCATCCGACGTGCTGTTGTTCGAGGGTAGGACAAGAGAAATATTCAACAAAGCTATCGCAGCTGTCAAAACCGGCCAAGGTCTTGCGCCTCAACATGCTCTCGACGTGAGAAAGAGTAACTAGCCATGAAAAGAAGAAGAAAAAGAAAGAAGGAGGAGGAAGGAAATCTCTTTGCGCTAACGGTGCCGCCGCAGTCTTTGAGCCTTTTCTTCTCTTGTCTGCTCTCCAAGAAATACCCCCATCCGAGCTCCGACGTTATCAATGTCTTGGCCGGGCTGGACCACATCGACGCCGTCTTTACCGATTTTACAAATACGTTTGATTCCATCATACGAAATGGCGAGTCTCGTGGGTAAACCCGTCTTTCATACCGAGAAGGACGTGATGAGACGTTTTGCTGATGCTTGACTCAGCGGTGACGACGCGACACAGAGCAATCAAAGTGCTCCTTGCCTTCACCGCCGGCGCATATCAAACCACTCTTTTTACGTACTTGATCCAAAGAGACTTGTTTCCAGCTATCATGAAGGTATTTTTTTTTGGTTTTTGGTGCTGCGCGCTCGAGGGCAAACAAAAAAAAAAAAAGGAATAAGCAAAAGGAAAGCAAGTTTTCTCATGAATCACGCTATGGATAGTTTGTGCACGATTCGGAAACACCAGGCCATATCTTGGAAGCATTTACTCTTCTTGGCGTCTTGGCGAATTACAACAAATTCGAATTTCAAAATCCTTATCAGGTTCGGTTCAACGACTTTGTCAACGAGGCTACGATTCAGAAAATCATACACTGTGTTGGATATACTTGCCAGGCACTTCGGCTGGACTACATTGATGTTCAAGATGATATTCCAGAGGGCTGGACACTGAGCAATACCCTGAAGCTGATTGGCCTCGGCATCATAATCCGGGGTCCGAAAACCGAGAAGAAGCCAGTGTACGATGCAGAGACTGTTAAGCAACTATTCTCCAAGCTGTAGGTTTTTTTTTTTTTTTTTCTTCCCTCTCTCTCTCTTGTGGGCATCTGCGCAGAGCCCAAAATAGCTAAATAGCTCAAGCCCAACATGCTGACTTTGCTAATAGACCCGGTGAAAATGCAGCGATTCTGCTGCCAACGTATGATTTTGCCCATGTCAATAAGTTGTTCTGCCTCAATTTTGTGTCGTTGTGTAGTGAGCAGGGCAACGAACGGCCTATTGCAAGCTACTTGTCTCTTACATCCTACTTGCTCCAGCACGCGTATCTGTCGCATCGGGCCTCGCATTACGCGCACCTGAATCTCATGGTGTTCCGCCTACTCGTTGAAGATGTCATGGTTTGCAAAAGGATATGCGGCGACGAATCGAAAGCCGAGGTGCGTCTTTGTAGACATCGACCGCCATTCCTGCCGTTGGTCAAGGGGGAGCGAGTGCTTGCGGCCAGTATCCTTGATTGCATGATTGACGGCATCAATCACAACTTGAGACGTCGCTTAGACGTCAGTCTCTACACACTCTTCTTGGGCATTCTGCTGCGAATAATCTCGTACCTGTCGCGATCCAAAACGCGATTGACCTATCATTGGTCCGAGTTCTTCAGGTCTTTGCTATCACTCGTGCGCTTCTTGGCGACCTACACGTCAGATCTCAAAGACTTGACGCATATTAACACGCTGCTTGATCATGTGGTCAATCTCCTGGCGCTCTCACTGTCGGCCGGAGAAGTATTCTTGCCAAGCCCAGCGGCGTACGACGACTTGTTCTACAAGATTGTCGAATCAGGAGAAGTCTTGATGCGGTTCAAGGAAAACTATGCCCTGCAAAACAGGAAGAGCAATTCCATCGATACGCTGATCAGAGTTAGCACCCATTACGAGCAGCTTCTCTCGGAGGAGGGAGGGGGCTCCAAGGCAAGAATGAAGGCAAACAACTTGACGACATATCAGGTGACGGAGATTATCAAACAAGGATACGAGACGCTGAGCATACAGGCAAAGGAAGGCCTGGATACGTGGGACAACTTTCGCGAAGCAGATGAGAGGACACTTCTGAAGCGAATGGCCAGGGCGTCGGTGGGGGATGTCCTCGTCATGGTGGAGGAGCAAACATAGACGGACAAAGGATGGAAACAGAATATGTTGATCATGATAGACTCTCCATGGGGTTTGCCTGGAATAGAATGCTGTTTCAGGTGCAGATTCAAGAGGTCAGCCCGCTGTCCGCGGCATTGAGAAAAACACGCAATAAAAAAAAAACACAAGAAAAGGCTAGTTGCAAACGATGAAAACAAAGTGAATTCGTCAACAATCTATGATAAGGGGTCGGCCGATGAATATGCATGCAATACAATCCTTGTTTCATCTTGGAACAGTACATAACTCGGGTAACCCTAGGTGAGTCAGTTGAATAAGAAATTAATAGACTATTTTGAAAAATAATGAATAGATGCATTAAATAAATATTTCTATCTAAAGATAAAGACTGTTTCTATAGTTTTTAATAACGTGACTATTCGTTTTCCATGATGAATAGCTTACGCTTTTCATTATAGAAAATATACTAAATTTAGTAAGTAAGGCGGCGCGAAGTGGAGCTAGTGCGGTACTTGGGTATTGGGTGTACAATCATTCAGGGGAGTGTACGTCCTTCATTTCTTTTAATGAACCGAAATACGTTTCGCTACAAATAGTTGAATAACAGGGGAGATATCTGCATGTGTCTATGCTATACATACATGCCATCCAACGGACATCTGTGGCGAGATGCTGCGGCAGCACGGGCCGAGGGTTCCGGATCGGAAGGCCGGGCCGTGCGGAAGCGAGGAATCCTGCCGTGTGAAACAAAACCAGACCCATGGGGAGCCGGTGCCGGCGCCGCGCCTCCCTACAACGACACAAAATTGAGGCAGAACAACTTATTGACATGGGCGAGTCGCAGACTTGTCTGGGTGCGTTGCTGCGATGTTGTTTGCGGCCCCGGGGATTTTGCCCGAGAGGCGAAAGACGGGACGTTGGTGTGCTCGGCGTGGAGAAATGGATAACAACATGGATCCGACGCCGAGTGCCGTGTCATCCTTGACTTGTTGTGCAGATCGACTTTACATATAGGGGGGTGTTGGGCCAATGAGCCCGCGCTTTGGACGTTGAACTAGTAGAGGGAGAGTTGTATACATGTTGAGATTGTACATCACATGCTCCGTTGTCTTCTTCGGGCGGGTAGGTAGGTATCTGTACGTACATCATGATGAATTATACAAGGCCCCTTGGCCATTGACCTCGTGTGAAGGGAGGCACGTGTGCTCGCTGGCTACGAGGGGCGCATATCCGCGCAGAACAAGACAACATGGTGCATTATACATGCATATAATGTACATGTCCCACCTCGATGAAGCAGATGGTTTCGATTTCTTTTTTTTTTTTTTCCCTCCCCGTCTTGGTTTTTATAAAGAGGCGGCTCTCGCTCTCCTGGGAATCGTCCTCGGCGCGCCCGGATTTCCTCTCGGACAGACCCTGTAAACATTATCACCACAAGCGTCACCGTCCTCCTCTTTTCTCCCGCAAAAGAAGCGACATCGCTCCCCTCGCGCACAAAACCCACGACGATGCACTCCGGCGTCCTCGCTTCCGTTGCGGTCCTTGCCGGACAGGCGCTGGCCGACTGCGTCCACACGTCGTATCCCAGTCACGGGCTCAGTCGGGCGTGCACTCCGGACCAGTGGGTGAGGGACCTCTACAAATGCGGCGACGGATGGGTCCAGCGCAACGCCGACCATTACACCGTCTACCCGGCCGACGACGCCCTCGTCGTTCTCATCATGTGCAAGCAGGCCTATCCGGGCGACTCAGCTCCCGAGTTCCAGCTGGCCTCTTGCACGGGGCGGCAGGGCCTCGTGACCATCCTGTGCCCGGGTGACGAGAATGCTGTTTCCGTGGAGTATGTTTCTCCGGGGGGGGCGTGATCGGGCGGAATGCGTGGCTTCCGGGACGGGGACGCTATCGTGATGATGGTGTGTGCGGTGGAGGCTGGGGATATGGACCGTCTCTGTCGGCGGATGGCGGCTGCACGATGGAATGCTCTTGGCAGGCGGAAGGGTCGGTCATCGAAGAGGGCGCAAGGAGTCCAAGCGGCGGACGAGCCCGACGCTTTGCCTGGCTGATGCCGGTGAATCCGGGCAGCCAGACAGTCTGGGACGGTTGTATAATGCAGCATTTTGTGTATCAAAAGTACATCCATCCCGTGGTTGCATAACCAACGTGTCCATCGCAATGGCAAGCCCGCTCAGCTTCTACATACTATACAGTACAATCCTTGGATTACTCTCAAGGCGTGACTTAACAGGGGGGGGGGAGTTGGCTAATCAAGTATTGCTTTGGAAACGATAGTTCTATAGTTGGGGATGAAAGGGTATATACGTTTCTACCTTGGGTTATAAGAGTACATGGGTATTTTGAAATACTCATTACTACCTATAGTATTATATAGATGCCTTGGCTATTCTCCCCCTAGTAGGTTATGTATATAAGGCTGCTAAAAAGAGGGTCTTATCAGGCAAAGCGGAGCTTTGCCTAAAGGAGCGGAACGTATGTGAGCGAAAGCAGGCAAAAGCTAGAGAAGCGCAGCTTCCCGCTTTGCATCTTTAAAATAAGGCCGTTCTATAAAGTCTTTAATATAATTAGTTAATTAAATTAGAATACTCTTTAGCAATTAGTTAATAGGATTTTTATATATTATAATGTATTATAGGTTGTTAGTATAGTATTGTAAGACTTTATATATATAAGGGGGGGGGGGGGGGGTATAATTAACTGCTATAGGTTACTATAGGTTGCTATAAGTAAAAGCTTACTATAGGCAGCCCTTAGCAGGGCCCCTAAAGGGTATTATATAAAAAACTTATATCTTATAATATATAAAAAGATATATATTTAGTATATATAATAAAAAGGTATATATATATATAAAAAGGTTATAGTTATATTACAAAATATATAGCTATACTTTAATTATTAAGCTAATAATTTTTCTAAAGAAATTAATACTATATTTAATCTTATAATATAAAAGCACACAATTAAAAATATATATTATAAACATATATTACTTTAAAGGTTACTAAATATATAAAAAAATAGTTATATATATATAGATTTAAATGCGTAACTTTCTTGCTTTATATATAATCTTATATAATAACTTAGAACTACTTAACACTAATATTATAATATTTATAATATATATTATAATTTAGCCTTACTTTACACTTAATATTAAGAAAAAGAAAGGCCCCCTTATTAAGTAACTCCTTATAACTATAGGTTAAGATTTAATACTTAAAAGCTACTTAAGTACCTATCTAATTAACTAAAGTTATTACTATTAATAAATTATAGAGAGAAGAGAAGAGTATTATAAAAGGCTAGTATATATTTATAGTTATATATTAGCTATATACTAATTATAATATAGTTATACTTATAAATTATTTTAAAGTCTTTTTAGTTAGTTAGTTAGTTAGAATC
>SRPV01000780.1:0-13979 GCA_018360135.1 Claviceps sorghi | reverse complement strand
AAAAAAAAAAAAAAAAAAAAAAAAAAAAAAAAAAAAAAAAAAAAAAAAAAAAAAAAAAAAAAAAAAAAAAAAAAAAAAAAAAAAGTGCGCAAGACGGTTGGGACTCGTGTCCTTGGCGTCGGCCAAGTGCAAATAGACAAAAAGGGGTCGCGCTGCTATTGGCATTTGGTGGTGTCGTGCGCGCTTCTTTTTTTTTTTCTTATTCCTTGGTTTCTGTCAAGGACTTGTCGTTATGGACATGGACGGTGCGGGCGGCGGTGCCGCGGAGTGTAAGATTTCGGTGGGTGAAATCCCGCTACTTGGGACAAAATAAGGAAAGAGGGATAAAATAAAGGAGAAAGAAAGAGAAAGAGAGAAAAAGACAGAAAAAAAAGACAGAAAAAAAAAGAGAGAAAAAAAAAAGGGAAAAAAAAAACACATTCACAAAACGACTCGACACTCATCACTCCTTCCCCCCCCTCCCCCTCAGATGCTCTGGAACTGGTACACCATCGACGCCTGCTTCCTCACGCCCTCCTGGCACATCACCAACAACGCCATGTTCGCAGCCACCTGCATCGGCGTCATCCTCCTCGTCACCCTCGTCGAATGCACCCGCCGTCTCGGCAAGGAATACGACGCCTTCCTCCTGCGCCAGTTCCGCCGCGAAGCAACCCGTCGGGCCCAGCTCGCATCCTCCTCCCAGGTCGTCACCCTGCGCGCCTCGCTCCCCCAGCAGCTGACGCGCGCCGTGCTGCATGCCCTGACGTTTGGGGCCGCCTACATGGTCATGCTGCTGGCCATGTACTTCAACGGCTACGTCATCATCTGCATCTTTGTCGGGGCCGGCGTGTTGCGGGTCACGATGAGGGAAACGCAAGAGGGAGCATGAAAAGAAGACCACCAGGGGTTCTTAAATGCGACTAAGCAGCAAGAAGAACTCTCAAGATGATGATGATGCTAAGCTCAACTCCACACCTTGTGTGTGGAGGGCTATGAACTAAGGAGCTAGCCACCCACGTGACCTCACGTGTGGAGGTAACGGGTGGTGGGTGGCTCAACATCCCCGGGTCCGAAAAAAAGATGATGGCCTCATCATCTAGCAAAACAAAGATCCAGTGGATCTGAGCAACAGACTCATACATATAGATCAGCAAAACAAACAATCAATCTCTCACCACTGTGATTCCTCCATGTCCTGCTGTACTTCCTCTTGTGATGCCCCCCACAAGCCAATATCAACCACGTCCGTTGCCTCCTGATGTTGTTGGTTCCATTCATGCTCGGTCGTTTGATTCCATTCATTCTCTGTAGCTTTTATAGTCTCCTCCATAGGTTCTTTAGGGACTTCATTGCTTGTCGCCATGGCTGCTTCTGCTGCACGCGTATGCATCCAATGTTGAAAAATTGTCGCACGAGATTCCGTTTTCAGCTGTTTTCGCGGAACCTTACGTTTCTTGTCCCTTCGAGTGTTGGATCCAGCGACAATGTGAAAGGGATGTCTTGGAACGTTGTCCAATGGTCGCACCTGATCAAGGTGAAGATCCGACAAGTCTGGAATGGTCCGATGATTCTGATTGGGACACTGATGTCCAAAGTGTCGTCGACGACGATCGGTCACATTGCAAACGTTACACAGCAATTCATCATTTTTTATCCATGGACATTGAGCTTGGAAATGGCCGGGAAGGTCGCAATAGTCGCAGACCTTGGCATATCCTTTGACAACCTCAATCGCGTTCATACGATCGTGGAAGGCGTAAATACTGCGAAGAGGGTTTTCCGGTCGGAGTCCAGAGAACAGAGAAGATGATCCGATGAAAAATTGGCCTAGCCGAGCTCGAGTAACGGCGACGTTGTTCCTCAGGCGGTCATCTGTAAATCCAACAGCTGAGGTTCTGACCAAATCGTAAATGACAAAGTCTGCTTCGAAACCCGCGGATTCATCCACCAGACGTATGTCCAGTGACTGCCGATGAATCTCTGTGGGTGCCACCGCTCTGAAAAGTTCTGCCAAATATGCTTTTTGTGCCTTGTATGGGGTCATAACGCAGATTGTTGCCTTTCGGACTTTGGTGGACTCCACCCCCGATCCACGTAAATCTGTACATCGTGGCATGTTTTGCAAAGCAATCCACCGTGCCAAGTTAACAACCAGCTTAGCGGAAGAAAGATTAACAAATGTAGTAGCAGTTCGCTCCTCATTCACATCCGGCATGTCAACAAACATCGAGCAAACCGATGGGCGACGTCCAATGAGATGGTATAAACAGTCCTTCCATTTTGTGCTCTGTGCTGTGGAATGTTGAAAAACCACATTCATACGACCCGAATAAAAGTTTGTGACCGCGAGTAATTGACAATCACCTTCCGCACGGTAACTGTCTGAAAGAAGTATATCTGTCATACCCTTTGAGTCCGCTCGCGAAAGCAAGCTAACGGTACGTTGTGGCCCGAAGATGTCGCGATAGATGAATCGTCCCTGGCTGGCAGTAATATCGAATCCGCCTTTGAATGTGGCGGACATTGGTCCAAATTGCAATGGATCGCCCGTGAATACCACCGCTGCTTTAGGCCAACAAGAGGTGAGAATCAAGGACATCGCTTCCGTCATGCGTCCAGCTTCGTCTCCGATCACCAGTCCTGGGTACCATTCCAAGTGATGATTCGCGATGTCGCGGGCGACGACAGGTGTGCAAAATATCACCCGTGTTTTTGCAAGCACCACCTTCGCGCATTCTCTGGCCCGAGCTAAATAAGTAGCTTTCTTGGCTCGAAAGGTGAGGGGTTCCTTCTGGCGAGCTTCGATGCCCTCCAAAATGTCCGACCAACGAAGAGGATTGGACCTGGCCTCAACCTTAATCAATGACGAAAGCGAGAATGGAGACAGACTTGGGTTGCAACGTTCCCAGTTATTCTTTTCCGTCATGTTAACGAGCTCCACACAGCTGGTCTGAAAATGTGAACTTGCATTTCCCGGGACAAGAATTGTTGGGGTAACAACAGGCTTGAAAACGTGTCTCATTTCCATATCGTAGCTGTACACACGCATAACGTCTTGGGAATAAGTCGCGACCCATTTATCCAATGCATCATCGAGTTGGACGTTCTGAGCTCCGGCGAAAACAACACGAGTGCGAAGGACATTCGCGAAGGGAGAAGTGTCGTCTTCAATCACGTCAAATGAGTCGACAACTGGTTGGGAATGAAGAGAGACCACGCCGTCCGGCGGAGAGACAGGTTTCATCGCTGATACTCCATCCAACAGACAGCGATCTGAAGAAATGGCAAAGCTGACTTTCATGATGAATGTCGTTTTGCCGGCTCCGGGAACGCCGGCGACGAAAGCCACTCCACCTTTACAATTCTGGAAAGCCTGAACATATGACGTTTCCTTGTCCGAAAACACTCCCTCTGTCAGCGCTCGTTGAAGTCCAGGAAAGATGGTCAACAAATTTAGCTGAGCTTCTGTGGGGAATTTGGGACTCATGAACGGGAGCCATTCGAACCAGAGCGATCGCGGCGATGATTTCTTGAGATTGTGCATAGCGCGAACCGCATTTGCTTCCGCTTTAGATGTAGCTTCATCCACATCTCGCCAGATAAAAGCTGGAAGAGGAGGCGTTTCGACACAAAGTTGGAAAAATTCTTGCCATCCTGATGGATTTGTGAACCGATCGGCGGTGGTCACCGAAATGAAAGGAGCGGAAAACGGCGCTGGCCAGCCTTGTTGCTTTGGTCGTTGGACCAAGAAGAAGAAATCGGATTTAGGCTTAGAACTGCGTGGTTGGACTACTCGTCGTCCTGACCAAGGTGCGCCAAAAAGTTCCGGTTCCGGTGTCGATGGAGCAAAGGTACCGTCATCAAAGAGTGCACGGATCCGCCGTTGATAATCCGCGTCCCCTTCGTCTTGATTTTGAAAGCATCGCCTAGCTAGATCAAGGACGCGATATGACAAAATAGCTTTATCGGTGAGGGAAGCGTGTATCTCGCGATCTCTGACCGAAATCTCAGACTTGATGAAGGGTTCAATGTAACGAGAAGCTTCTCGACAAAAGGATTCAAGAAGCCGTCCTTTTTCATCAAACTCATCTTCCTCGTCGCTGCCACTCTCCAACGCTTCAACGGCGCCGGTATCATCAAAAACTGCCGAACGTTGTGCCACACGTTCCTTTCGACGGGTGTTGTCATGCTGTTGTTTTTCCTCTGCTACGTTCAAGGCTGACCGTTGGCGAGCCGCAATGAGTTGATCAATCAACCCAGCTGCAATCCGACGCCGGAGTGTGTCATCACCCATGAGGTTAGGTAGTGCATGACATCGGTGTTCCAGGTTGAACACCATTTTAACACGTTCATCGATGTCGGGCATAATGGCTTGCAGCTTTTTATCAAATGCAATACTGACCAAAAACTTCGTGGGTTGGCCATCTGCCTGTATTCCGAAAACCTCAAGGTCATCCTCGGCCGGAGTCCATTCCGATGCCGCGATAGGAATAAGTCGACATTGGACCAAAGTGTTACGACAGGCCGCCGCGAGTGTTTTGTCACGGAATGAAACGTCAGCTGCGCCGAAAATCTGAGTTACTGTATATTGGTCCATGGACATGAAGTGCGTGAGTCGAGGGACTGGACGTTCAGGTCGTTGTAGGTCGTCAACCACACACGAGCTATAGTCAAAATTGGCAAGATCATTACCGTTTTTGACCAAAGTGAAAAAATCTGAATGCTCCATTGTTTGATCAACTAACAGATCGAAGTCCGAGTTCCAATCGTCCGGCGATTTCATCAACACAGAAAGGGAAATAGGCGAAACTCGTTCTGCTGTTGTGTTTGTCAAAAACTCAAAGAAAGGTGAGACAAGATCTTTGACGATGCCTTGATGGTCACGAAGCTGAACGTCCCAGAATTTACCGTCTTGCTGAATAACAGTGGCCTGAGTTGGGTCGAATGTAAAATCCACTCGTGTTGCTGCATCACAAGTGCTCGACAGGTATTCTGCATCAGAAACCTCTTCTGGATCTTTGCCCAGCTGTCGTGGAATATGATCAATGTCGGGGTACTTGTAGTCCTGGGTTCCTTTCTTCAGGTTGAAAGGTGGTTTTGTGGAGCAAGGCAACCATTGAGAAAGCTCGTCTAGTTCCCGACAAGGTATTGTTCGAGATGATACTTTTGCGTCCCACAAGGGAAAATGAATGTCTGCTACTCGAAGTACCTTTGATCCATTTACCGACCGGAATGAAAGTGTGAGGTGATCTGGCACGCAGGGACCAAGAATCATGGTCAGAGAGGTGTGAATACCCGGAGCTTGGCAATGACCGAGACGACGAAGATAGTCTGGGTGGTATCCCGGCAGTGGTCGGTCTGCAACGAGGATAACCACCTTGTTGAGCGTACCATTATGAAAAAGTGAACTCAGTTCCTCAATTCCTTTTGGTAGATCAGAACTGTTGGATAAAAGTGATTCCCCGTCGTCACAATCGGCATCCTCTTTCGATTCATATACCTGCTCAGTCGCTGATGCATAATGACTGGAGTGAATTGACAAAGTTTCCGTTTCCGGAATGTCCACTTGTTCAGCAGCAGTTGTCTCCATGTTTGATGCGGTGGAGCTTGTCACCAAGACATTCATGTCTAACGAAGGGAACTCTGTCTGAGTTACATCGGAGAACAGAGTCAACTCCACACTGGAAAAGGACACCTCTGCCACTGGATCAGTGATGTTAGAGGCTGCCAACCACAAAATTTCGTCTTCCGTCGACAGTTGCCGATTCGTCGGATCCGTAGCAATGGCTACACGATCGGGTAGAATCACTCCAAGCGATATGTCGTTCTGAGTCAGATGTCGAATGGTTTTGAGTACAGCAACTGGCCAAGGGAGTCGGCCGTGATGTTGTAATACCCAAATAAAATCATCAAAGTCGTACCGAACAATCTGGCTGTCATGAGTAGAAAGCACCGCGGTCCACAATCCCACAAGCCCGAAACCGTGATTTTGCAACGTATGACCGTTGGGAAAGTGGTGATGAAACAGAGAAGTGACAGCATCTGAATCCATCAATGTAACAAGATGGGCGGCAACAAACTTATAGCGGATAAGAAAAAGGCAATAGTGGAATATAGGAAAAGGAAAGAGAGAAAAGAAACTAATTGTAAATAGGAAGGAAGTAAAAAAATTTTCCTCAACTGTGACGCCAGCTGTCGGCACCTTCGCAGGTGTCTACAGCTGGTCGCCAACTGTCAGGAGTGGTAAACAGCGGGGCACAACACCAAGAAAGAAATCGAAACGTAGGGAAGAACAGATGATGAAGAAAAGGGAGGGAGACTCAAAATTGCTACCAAGGAGACGTCGCAATTGATCGTATTGATTGTAAGGATAAGATGCAGTCTTTGCCCGAGGGCCACGACAAGACTGGGGGCCGAAATGCCACTAGTTAGACTAGGTGTCGCGTTGTAGATATTTTTCGATCAATTGAGGAACGTCTTCCTTCAGAACAGCTTCGGGTTCCCATGAATCGTGTTCTGATGAATATCCCATCCATCGAACTTTGAATTCTCGGCGTTTTCCTCGTCGACGCATTTCGAGAATGTCTTCAATAATATAGGTCTCGCCCTTATCGTTTGACAAAGGTCCAGGAGGGAGAGGAGTACGAGTACCCACAGGCATAGGTTCCAGATGCTCGATACTGATTTCCGGGTTCCATTTGAGATAAGATGGGAGACCGATTTTAAAGCGCAAATTATTGATCTTCTCAATGACTGGAAAAGGTCCGACTCGACGATGAGACAATTTCGTCTGACTGTCCAAATGGTATCCGTCTTCATTTTTCTTTGCCAGTTTAACGTAAACCAAGTCGCCTAACTCTAGCTCGGGAGGGGCGACATGCTTTTTATCGTAATCAATTTTCATTTTCGCAACTGCCAATTGAGTTGCGTCCCATGCCTCACGATAGCGACGCCTTTGTTCCTCACCAAAATTCTGCGGGGCAACCATTGATGTGTCTGGATTGATAAAGTGCAAAGGTTTACGGCCGAAAATCAACTCGTATGGCGAAGACCCAGTGACCGAGTTGGTGGAAGTGTTGAGGCAGTGAACAATATGCGGCAAAATCTTTCGCCAATGTCCGGTGTCAAACCGACTCCCCACCACGGTTCGCAGCGCGTGAACAAGAGTCTGGACTGTCCGTTCCGCTTGACCATTTGCTTGTTGGTGATGGGCTGCGCTAGTAGAAATTTGCGTCGCAGAAGCTTGACAAAGAGAAGTCCACAATTGGGAAACCAACCGGGAATCCACGTCTGAGACGAAAATGTGAGGCATGCCACAAATCGGATAGACATATTGAAGAAATGCATTTGCCCAATCCTCAGAAGTCCAGGTAATTTTACCGATCAGACAGAACAAAAATTTAGAGAATTTGTCTGTAACAAGAAGCAGACAGTCGAAATCTCTATCCGCTGGAAGCCCTGATACAAAGTCTAAACACAATACTGACCATGGTGAAGTGGGAGTGGACACGGGTTGTAAGCAACCGTATGGTCGACCTCGGCGAGGCTTGGCTTTCTGACACTCCGGGCAGCATCGAATGTACGCGGACAATCGCTTCATCATGCCGTTGAAAAAGACCATGGGACGGAGAAAGTCATACGACCGATTCGCGCCCGGATGACCTCTGTCGTCATGTACCATTTTGCAAACTTCATCTACCAGCGTCAAGGGTAGACAAATGCGTCGAAATTTGCCATCAAGATAGTACATCAAACCGCTGTCGTCGTCCAACGAAAAATTAAGCAAATCTGATTCCTCAGCCTTCAGCTTTGCGTAGACTTTAGCGAACGACTTATCGGACGGTAGGGCTTCCACAATCCTTGTCTTGAATTCCTCAGGCAAGTCGACACGCGTCATGTCCTTCCGGTTTTCGTGGTCACTCCGTTCTCCGCCAGTGTCAGCCGACGAGTTGACAATTTCTGCTGCTCTTGGTGAGACTTCGATCGCTGGACCGGGAAAGGAGTCCGCCGGCCACGGAAGGGAAGTAATGGGTGCGATGTCCGGAGCTACTGTTGCTTGTCTGCGAGTAGTGACTGCCAATGCTTCCACCGAATCTGCAGTCGTCAATGGATCACCAACTTGGGCCATACGCGACAACGCGTCAGCGTTGACGTGTTTAGGTCCCTGCCGATACTGAATGGAAATTTGATCTCGCCATCGCTCGAGATAGAGTCGCCAGTTCACCAGACGATATTTGCCTTTCGGCTTATCCGAGCCGAGAGATTGAAACGTGTCGCGAATGGCTGTGTGATCAGTGACGATGGTAAACGTGGAGTGATCAAGGTAGTGTTCCAACTTCTTCAATGCCCAAACCAATGCGGCTGTTTCCAGTTCAGTAGAACCGTAGTTTTGTTCAGCTGAAGACAGGGATTTTGACAAGAACAAAACCGGTCGCATTGCACCGTCTGGTTGACTCTGATGTAGACCGGCTCCAAATCCTCTTTCCTTGCTACCGTCGACATGAAGTTCAAACGGACGAGAAAAATCAGGATGAGCCAATTCCACTGCATTAACAAGTTTGTCTTTCAGTGTTTCCCAAGCTGCAGCTGCGCGGGACCATAGGTCCTGGTACTTGGAATCGTCAACTTTATTCTTGTCTGGGAGCACTTGTTTTGTTGCAAAATTGTCACGCTTCGGATTTTTTGGTGGTGCTTGACGGAAACCCATAGCTTTGATTTGTTGCAATGGTTCGGCGAGGGCGGAATAGTGATCGATAAAGCGACGATAGTATCCCATAAGACCCAACCCTTGTTCCAATTCCTTCAGTGTCTTCGGAACCGCAAGCAATCGGATAGCTTCCGTCTTTTCCTTCATAGTGCTGAGCCCCATGCGAGAAATGAAATGACCAAGAGCGTTCAGCTCGTGTTGACCAAAGTGACACTTGGCCAAAGAAAGAGTACAACCTGACTTTGCCAGAATTGCCAGAACCAGATCAACGTGCTCAAGGTGCTCGTCAAGAGATTTGGAAAAGACAATTATGTCATCAATGTAGACCAGCACGAATTTCCACAAATATTTTCTGAAAATGGTTTCCATGTGATGTTGAAAAAAAGATGGGCTGGTTGCCAATCCCATAGTGCTAACGGTCAGACGCTCCATACCGCGGTGAGGGGTGACGAAGGTTGTCTTCCACTTGTCTTCTTGTTTCACTGGTTGCTGAAAGAAGCCTTTAGTCAGGTCGAACAGGGAAAATACCATACATCCTTGCATAGACGTGAGAATATCTTCCTGTAACGGTAACGGATAAGCGTTTTTGACTAGCTTAGTGTTCACTCGTCTCATGTCTAACACCACTCTCGGTTTTTGCATACGCCAGACAACGAAGGCTGGAGTTGAAATAGGGCAGGGTTCGCCCGGCGGCACCGGTTCGACCACTCCGACTTTTCGCAGGGGATCCAACACGTCATCAAGTGCTTTGAGATCGCGACGAGAGCTCGGGTACGGACGTTGTGCCAATTTCGATAGGTCTGCTCCAGGAAGAAATTCAATTGGCATCTCCACACCATCTGAAAAACGTCCCAATGTTGATCGGAAGAGTTGAGGGTATTTGCGAATAACTTTCAACATATTGGCCTTGAATTCTGGGCCCCAATGGTCTGAAATATCCGCCTTGTCAAAATCTGGAGGGTCTTCTTCCTCCGGAAGATGAAAAGGATACCCATCTGGGCGTTTTTCGTCCTCCGGTTCCTCTTCTGGGCAATTGCCGCCCAACAAATCTGCCAAAGATATGGAAGCGTTGACATCCGTTGCGAACACGCGGGCATCCACCACGATGCGATTGGGGACGAGTCGACCCAGCAACTGACCTTTTCTGATGCGGACTGGTGCCTGGCCCAGATTGACCATGTGAAAAACCTTTTGATTGCCCGATACCAAATAGTTCGGAAGGGTGGCATAGCCCAGGCCGGTGCGGTCGGTGAAACGGCGAGGTTCAATAATATAACCATCTGCAGAGATAGGCAAGGTCTTGATCCGGGGTTCAAAGGCATAGCCGCTTTCTGGCGGAATGACAAAACGTTCTGTGGCGTAGATGTTGACTGAACGGGCCGGATTCATACCCGGGCGATCACGGCTTCGACAGGAGACTGCAAATTGGCGCCCGTCGTCCAGTACGAGATGATCATTTTCCGTCTTAGCACCCCAAACAATATGCAATTTGTTATCCTTCAGGAAATCAATGCCCAAGAGCAAACCGCAAGATAAAGAATCCACCACAAAAACCCTCTGCTGTGTGGTGAACAATTCACCCTTTGTAGGATTTAGTGTAATAGGAAGATAAGCAATTTTAGAGCAGAAAACGGAGCCCCCAATACCGCCAACATTGATAGGTTCAATTTTCGAAATCTCGACGCCTGGATAATGCTGACGCAGGACTTTTTTATCTATCATACTGATTTCCGCGGCAGTGTCGTGTGTAGCTTCCAAAAAGGATGAAGGGGCAAGGACCACTCCCTTTAGTTGAGAATGAGAAGCCATAGTCAGTTTGTTCTTTTTCACAGCAAAGACGTAAGGTTGCTTTGACTTAGCATAAGAAGGAATAGATTCTGTTGAAAGAGAAAAGGATGAAGAAGGATTTGATAATAATGGTGTCGGAGTTGCAGCTGTCGAAATGTCGTCCGCGGTTGGTAAAGATACAGGGGAAAGAAGCGGATCATTCGGCAGAACGTCTTCCCCTAACGTTCGCCCTTCCCTTTTACAGAGGAGGAGTCCGAGCTATCGGAAACCTCAGTAGGAGGGGAGTCCTGTTTCTTGTCGTCTTCATCGTCAGAAGAAGAATCTCCACCTTGCGTATCATCCATCAACAATTGATGATCGTTGATGCGGGTGACGTATGCTTTCACGGCCTGAGCTGGTGACTCCTTGCCATATAGTCGACTATATTGTTCTGGGTCAATATACGTTCGACGTCGATTGTTGCCGTCTCGACCAGAACGATCGTTGCGACGGTCCTGCTGATCCTTGTCCTTGTCGTTCGACTTTCGATCATCAGAGCGGCGATCTCGGCCATCGCCTTTGCGCTGAGATACGTCCCCGGAACCTTTGCGGTCCTTATCAGACTTATCCCCCCGGTCCTTGGTGTATGATCGACTGGAACGTTGGTCATTGCGATAATTGTTTACCCAGAGCTTAAGATCCTTCTGAGTTCGTGACCAATCCGACTTAGCAGCGTAATGCCGAGACGTCAATTGATGTTTGATATCGTCGATGTCTAGGAGAGCTGGGGAAACGTCTATGAGTTTTGCCAGAGAGGGATCGACACCCATGACTAGACGTCTGGCTATTTGATCATCGTCAATGTTGCCAGCTTCAATGAACATCGCGATCTTTTGATCGATGTAATCCTGCAAGGAAAGGTCATCTTCCTTAGCAAAGGAATGCTTAAGTCGATCGGCCTTCATGAGCATTTGACCTCTGTCACGTCGAAATCGCTGATGTAGCAAGGTTTTCCACAATGTCAAGTTATTTCTCAGCTGAACTTTGGTATGTGAGTTCAGCGAATTAAACCACTTGCATCCGTCTGATGAAGGTTTAGACATCAAACCTGGGACAATATTTAACAGAACATTCTCTTCTCCGTGAGATTGAGCGAACCAATCCAACTTAGACACGTATGCTGAGACATTTTCTGTGGTTGAATCGAACGCCAGCAGGTCTGGTTTAAGTGTCGGAAGTCGACGAGAGTGTTCATGTGATGAATGTGATCGATAAGGGGAGTCTGTACGCCTTTGACGAGGACTAGGGGACACTTGACGTTTGTAGGAAGATTGTGGAATGGGTGGATTAAAAGAATCGTCAATAAAATCTTCCACATCGTCCTCATTTGGACCTTGATGAAACCGTAGAACAAGAATACGGTATCTGCTATCGCTAAACACTGCAGCTGTCCCGTCTCGGAATTGAGCTGTAACTTGATCCTCCAGAGAATGACGAATGTCGACTGGAATACCTCTGATAATTGCAACAGCCAATGCAGAAGTACCCGGTCGTAGGCTGTCTGGATCAGCGAAAGCGGAAACTTGACATTCCATTTTAGCTTTATGAATTGTCATAGCATCCCGCAGATATTGAACTCGCGAGTAAGCTGGAGCTGAGGCCGCCGGAGAGTCCCTTTGTACTTGGGAAGTTTGAATCGGGGCGTCCTTCTGACTAGGGCCGCCAGTTTCCATATGAAACGGTCTCGCAGGACGTTTACCTTTGTCCCGGCGGTCCATGTCAGCAACCGAGTCGTCTGAATAACGACCCTGGCGTACGCCTGGCTCGTGGAAAGACAATCCCGCGTCCTCCATTGGTCCGGTTCGAGCTTGCTCTGGGGAGCTTGAGATGGATACAGGTTCTGAGTTAGACGATGAGTCAGATAATACAATGAGTGGTTCCCTCCACCCCGCAAAAGATGGGGAAGGTTGAATTAGAGGAGGATTCGTCGAAGCGGCCAATCGATCAGATGACGATTGCTGAAGAGGTCGACTCTGTCTCAGTGATCTTGAGGTTGGCTTGCGAGGTGATAAGTCACCCGACTTCTCGACTCTGGATCTGCTTGGTGACTTCGGTTTTGAAGCAAATCGAACACCTCGGCGAAGTCTGGTGCAAGGAGACGAATCACTTCGATATTGTCCAATCTCAATTGGTTGAGAGGAGGAATCTATAGGATTAGAGGGAGCGATTAGAGGAGCAGAGGAAGTCTGGGCTCTGGATTCCTGGGCTTCAACTCTGGAAGCACTGGAAGCAAGGGCTTCACTCGTGGGAGCTGTCTGTTCCCGAGAGGTAACTGTAGGGTTAATCAAACGAGGTGACTCAGCTGCAACTGGATTCGGATTCTCCGTCGGACGACCTGCTGACGACGGGTAAGCACCCGGAATTGAAGGGTGTCGCAGAGGGCGAGGAGAACGAAAAAGACTTTTTCGATTTCGTCGATCGATGCGAAGTTGTTTTTTCGGATGCAACGCAGGCCAGACCGGAGGTAATTTGTAACGTCTTGTAGGCGGCGTATTGCCAACAGAGGGGGGTGAGTGCTCAAGATCAAAAAGTCTTGGACGGGGGGAAGGCAATGGAATGTTTGCCGGAGAAATCGACTCCGAAATTCTTGTCAAGGCAGGTGCGATTTGTGAAACCTGCCCCAAACCTTCCAAGCTCGAAGAGGAAACCGCTGCCGGGGCCTGATCTTCAGAAGAAGAGATCCCTGAAGGACGCCCTTGAGCTGGAGGATCAACAGAAGAGGCAACCTGGGCAGTTTGCGAAGCGATAGATTCAGCGGCCACGCGATCCAACGATTCCCGTTGCCGACGGGCAACGTCCTTGACAGAAACGAATCTGCCCTGTGCGTCTCTTGGCGGCTTTTTGCCTCGAGGCATGCTGGAAGGGGATTCAATGAGGAAAATTTCAATGAGGAAAAAGGTGAAATAAAAAGGAAAAACTCGAAGGGCTAAATCCTAACGAAGGCAAGGTAGTAGAAACTCGCAATCGTGTTGGTCGATTACGGGGGCTGTATAGCGATTTATCAGGGATGCTAGGGACCTTCCACTCGAACAAGGGATACCCCCAGGTACAGCCTTGGAGAGTAAGAAGGAGCGGCGGTCTCCCTGCCAACGGTTGGTCTTGCTTTGACCCTCAGGGAGAATCTAGACGCTCTTCAGTTTCGCGTTGTTGGGAGGGCGGTCAACAACGGCTGATAGAAACAGGGAATGAAAGTCTTGTTCTTCCTTGTTCCAGGTACGAAATATAGTCATCGATCGGTTTGTCGGCGATCGGAGCGTCGGGAGTGTGAAAAACTCGACCGAAGATTTTGTCGGAGGCGTTCTCTCGAAGAACCCGCAATTGCGCACGAATCAAACTGTCGAAGAAAGGATCAGTTAGCTGCAATTGCTACCATGTTGCGGGTCACGATGAGGGAAACGCAAGAGGGAGCATGAAAAGAAGACCACCAGGGGTTCTTAAATGCGACTAAGCAGCAAGAAGAACT
>SRPV01000078.1:0-43172 GCA_018360135.1 Claviceps sorghi | reverse complement strand
GTTTATTATTTATTAATTATAATAAGTTAAGAATATTTAATATACTTTATAAGAAGTAAAATAAAGCTAAAGTATTTTTTAATAGAAAATCTTTAATATTTTTTAATAGAAAATCAATAATATTTCTTAGTAAGAAAGCTATATTATAGCTAAAGCTAAGAATATAATACTTTATTTACTAAATATTATATTTTTTTATAATAATAATAGTTATAGTATAATATTGATTTATATAGCAGCTGCCTACTAGCTGTCTAGGGTAGTTTAATAAATAAATGAATATTAATTCTTAATAATTATATTATAAGCTATAATAAGGTATTATATAGTATATAATATTAAAGCTTTATATATAGTATAGATAGGAATGCTTAGTAAGCATATAATAGCTTTTATACTAAGCTTTAATTTTAAAATTAAATTTATAGAATTTTTATATACATACCTAAAATAGTAATAAATATAAAGCTTATATTAAATAGTTATAAACTAATTATCTTTAAATCTTAGAACTATTTAATATATTATTTAGCTAACCTTATAATTTTAAATACATTTGTATTGTATTGTATTATATTGTATTGTATTGTATTTTATATTGTATTGTATTTTTTTTTATAATAAGAAACGTTATAAATAATATTAATTCTTAATAATTATATTATAGGCTATAATAAGCTATTATATAATCTATAAAACTAGGACTTTATTTATAGTATAGATAGGAATGCTTAGTAAGCATATAATAGCTTTTATATTAAGTTTTAATTTTGAAATTAAATTTATAGATTTTTTATTTAAATAACTAAAATAGTAATAAATATAAGGTCTATATTAAATAGTTATATATAAATTAGTTTTAAATCCTAAAGGTATTAAGATTACTAATTTATTAACTTTATAATTTTAAATACATTTATATTATTATTATTATTATTAAATTACACTAGATAGCTCTAGGAGCTACTTTCTAGTACCTCTGCTTATTTTACTATATAGGAAAAACCCTAGAGTAGGGAGAAAAACCTATATACTACTATATATTAGCCTATAATTAGGGCCCTTATACAGGACCCTAGCGGTTTTAGCGCGTAAAATATAGTGCGCTGTTAGCTAAATTAGTAGCTATAGTTGCTAAAAGGGCTAAGGAAAGATTAATATAGTAGGTATGTGTGATTTATATATTAGAGATATATAGTTTAAATATATATTAGAGATATCTAAGTGTAGTTTAGTTTAGAGCTAATAAGAGTTTATATTAGTTGCTTATTTAACACTTTTAGGATATATTATATAATAGTTCTATATTAAGTAATGCGTTATTAGACTTACTTAATTAGGAATATAGTTACTAATTTAGTATATAGTTACTAATCTAATATAAATAGGCTAAGAGTTTAGTTTAGGTTTAGGGTAGGAGTTTATTAGTACTGCTACGCTTTTATATTTCTACTCTTTAGTTTCCTAATTAGAACTAGCTTACTAATAAGTAATTTAAAGGGTTAGGTTTTTTTCTATAAGTAGGGCCCCCCCCCTTAGGTTTAGGAACCTCTCTTTTCTCTTCTTTTTTATAATAAAAGCTTAAATTAGTAAGTGCCCTTCCCTTTTCCCTTTAATTTTTAGTATAAGCTTAGTCTAAGTCTTTAGTTCTATTAACGATTTTAAGGAAAGACTATGCCTTAATAAACTAATTAAAGCTTAGTAAGTTATCTTAGGGTTTAGCTTAGTTCTAATACTAACCCCCCTAAGGCCCTTAGTAGTAATAGCCCTATAATTCTTATATTATATAAATAAAAAATCTAAGAAAAAGTTGCTATAATTAGAAAGGTAAGTTCCTTCTTAGGCCCCCCTTAAGTCTATTATAGCTACTAATTATTTAGGCATTAGTAGTTCTTATTTTAAATATTATATAATAGGGTGTAATTATAATAGGGTAAGTTGTCTTAGTCTACTTTAGGTTTAGTATAGTTCCTAACTAAAGCAGCCTTTACCTATATATACCTTTTACTAAGTAGAGGTATAGGCTCTCCTTAATTTTTAAGTAACTTATAATAATAAAGATAAGAATAATCTAAAGTTTCTATTTAATATAAGTTTAGTTTAGTTTTATATCTATTTCTACCTAGCTAATATATTATAGTTTAAAGTATATAAAGAGGTTTAGGGGACTACTTAGCGCTTAGTTAACGCTAAGCTAAGTATAGGTTAAACCCCTACTATTACTAAAGTAGTCTTTAAGGGCTTTAAGTAGAATATACTAAGCTATATAAAATATCTAGCTATAGCTATAGAGTAGACTAACACTTTATTAATAATAGTAGCTATAGTAGCTATAAAAGGGAACTTAGCTAAAAATAGTAAGAAAAAGGGGAAGGGGATAAGGAATAGGGGTAGAATAAGTAAGAAAAGAGAGGGTTTAAAAGGAGGGGAGGAGGGGGCAATCTAAGGCTATAGCAGAACCTAAGGGCGCCCTTAAGGCCGCCTTTAAGGCACCTAAAGTGTCTTTAGTAGCTATTTTTCTTTTTGCTTTATAATTTTTATAAATAAATAAATTAAGCAGCTATAGCCTAATTTTAGTGTAGCCCCCCCCTTACTACCCTTTTATATTTATTTATAGTTATTAGTCTTTATATAATAGCTATATAGGCTCCTTTCTACCTATATCTCCCTTATCTCCTTACTAAATCTGCCTTAGGCCCTATTCTCCTTTATATAGTTAATCTCCTATCTTTTCTAAAGCATAAGGGCTAGGTAGTATTAAGGGAGTTAGCTAGTGCTAAGTATTTATTAGATAAGGTATTTTGCTAATTTTAGTAAGTTAAAGGCTATATAAACATTCCTTTAGTCCTATATTAGTCTTACTTTAGCGCTTATTAGTTAAAGGTAATTATATTTTAGGCACTATATAATTAAATATTAATAGTCCTTTTCTTTACCTTAGTAGTAGTATATTAATAATTCTACTTTAGAAATGTAGTAGTTATAAAAGAAGTAATTAAGGCTAATCTTTTTTATATATATTTAAATAAGGGCTACTAATTTAAACTTAATAAGGTAGTAGTAGAGTTAAATAATTTTTACCTTAAAATAGAAGTTAAGGTCCTATTTAGCTATATACTAATCTTAATATAAATTATAGGTAAAGGCTTTAATTCTATTCTTATACTACCTATCTTTCTATTTTTTTTTTAGTTTTTAGCTTAAACTAAGGGTCTTAGGATTAAGGGGGAGGCAGTTTAGGAATAGCTTATAGTCTATAACTTATATTTATCTTTAATAGGTTACCTAATAGTAAAGGTGTATTATAACTATAGTATATATAGTATAGATTTTTATTACTATACTATTTATTTTAATATATTTATAGTATTACTAAACCTAATAGTTAAGGTAAAGGTTAAGGGATAGTACTATTATTTTAGTCTTAAGTAAGGTTTATAGCATTGCCTTATAAGCGCCTAACACCGCTTAAAGGCACTTAGTTTACTTTATAATAAATGCTTTTATAATTCCCTTAGCTACACTACCTTATTTAATAGAGGTATAATGTACGCCTATACTATATATAATAAGGCTTTATATAACCTATATATATAAAAGTCTTAATTCCTATAGTAGGCACCCTTATATAAACGCTATAAGTATAGTAAGGGCTAGCTGTTAGTACGTAAGCTTTTTTATAAGCTATTTCTAATATGCCTTCTACTATAGTTTATAGTATATCTAAACTCCTAGAAAGTGTGTAGCTTATATTAGCTAAATTATAGTATTACTAAGCTAAACCTATATTATATTTAGTTGTCTTTTTTTAGTAAAATAAATAAGTTTACTTTTTTAAGGATAAAATTAAAGGCTAGATTTCTAAAACTATTCTTAGTAAACCTTTTATATAGTTTTAAAGCGTTTCTATATCTCTCTTATTATATATTTATATACTAAAATGTTTATATTATTTAAAAATCTAAGAATTAAAGTAAAGTAAACTATTTTAAGTTTTTTATATAAAGGTGTAATATATAATAGAAATAGTATTAGAGATATAAGGGACCCTTATAGGACCCCTATAGGTATAGGTTAGGTAGTAGCTATTTTACCCTTAAACGTTAGGTAGGCTTCTTATTTATTAGTAAAGGCTTAGGCTTACTATACTATTTATATAAGTAATTTAGTAGTAAGTATTATATATATTAGTTATTTATAGTAAACTATATTAAAGGCTATAGAGATATTTAGTTAAAGGAGTAATATAGTTTTACTATAATACTATACTATTTTTATAGCTTTTACTAAAATGCTAAGGGCTACCTTAATAAAGTAGTTTACTTTATTACCTATTTAGAGATTAAGAAAGGCGCCTCCCTCCTTAAATATATAGGTAATTTATACTATTACTACTACTTTAAGGATTTTGCCTATTATACTTAAGAGGGAAATAGGACACTATACTCTTATATATTATATCTTTAAGAGAGTCTTTTTAGGCTTATATAAGATAACTACCTTAGCTTTTTAGAATAGTTTTAGGTAGTATTTAGCCTAGTAGTATATATTAAGGAGGATAGCTAAAGCGTAAGCTAAAGGTTTACTATATACCTTTAGGAACCTAGCTAAGAGCTTATTAAGCCTAAGCGCTTTTTAGTTTAATAGCTATTTAAGAATATTATAGATCTTATTTATTATAAATTTATCCTTATTAAGGAACGCTATAGAATTAAGGTAGGTACTAAGATTATTTAAGAGGTTGTCTATTCTTGCTATAAATATTAGGAAGAACTAATTAAAAAAAGCTTTAGCTTTACCTTAGTAAGTGTATTATAGTATTTAGGATTTACCTATACCTTAGTATAGGGGTAGGACCTACTAAGTTTTTAATAAAAGTTTGCTTCTTAGTCTAGCTTATTATTTAAGCTTCTAAAAGCTCCCTTTACTTACTATTGCCTTTACTACTACCCTTTATTAAGAGCTATATTACTTATTATATATAATATAGTCTTAGCATATTACTGCCTTAAATATAGCCTCCTAATTTGCTAAGGTATATTAGCAGCGCTATTATCTTTAAGCTTTATAGGCATCCTAAACTGCCTTTTATATTCTAAGGTTTTACTATAGTTATATATAGGGACTAATATAAGGCCCTTTTAGTGTTATAGTTATAGCAATAATATAAAGTTCTACTATAAGCTATTTAGTAAATATATTTATATAGCTTATATACATTAAGGAGGAAAGAAAGTTATTAGGGTAGAGCTAGTATACTACCTTAGTAAATATAAAGTCTTTATTTATATAGTGCTATTTAAATTAGTATTTTATAGGCAAGGGGTTAGTGTTTTTAGTATTAATATAAATAAGCTATAGTATATAGTTAGAACTAATAAGGTTATACCCCCTTAAAAACTATAACACTATATCTATAAATATCTATATATAGTTAATAGTACTATCCCTTTTACCCTAAGTTCTTTATATTATTTCCCCCTAAAGTATAGTAAGTCTAAGCTACTACTACTTTATAACTATAAGTAGTGTTTTACTTCTTAATAATATATATCTATAGCAGTCTTATAATAGATAGTATTAGTTAAAGTCCCTAATAAATACACTATAGGGCTATATAGGTTCCTTTAAAAGTGTGTAAAAGGGAGATATTTAGTTTTATTTATAATTAAGGGAGTAAATTAAATATATATTAGTGTTTTATAGTGTAATTATATACTAATTAGTGCTTACTTATATTATTTATAACTTAGGACTATAGTAGTAGTAGATATATATAGCTATATAGTTGCTTTAAGCTGCTAGCTAGTAAAGTCTAAGACTTAGGTTAAGGGGTAGTTTACTACTTCTACTAAGTTCTTAAAGCATAACTATATTAGTTTTAGGCTAAGCTCTAAGGGCTATATAGATTAAGTAGGTTTTCTTTTATATATTTTAGTATATAACTTATATAGTTATATTTATTAATTAAAGGGGGTGTTAGTTTTTATTAATAATGCCTTTGCTATAGAACTACTATAGTTTTATAAAAAAGCTTTAATAGCTTCTTTTAAGTAAAGGGGGGGTGGTATAGTAATAAAGTCCCTATTAGCTATTATTAAGCAGCTACTTTATAGGCAGCTAATATATTTCTATAGTAATGCCTTATAGGAAAGTGTAAAGCTAGCTAATCTTCTCCTACCTTTTATTACTTTAGTCTATCCTTTAGTTTCTAATTTAACTAAGGTAGTAAAGGCACTAGGCTAGTTTAGGTATATAGCATAGGCCTTAGCCTATTGCTTATTAATAGTTCTATAACTCTTTAACTATACTAAGTAAGGACCTAAGTAGTTTATATAGTATTCCTATACTACTTCTATAAAGGTAAAGTAATTGCTTTTATTATTATAATAAGCAGCTATATAGCAGCTATAGTATAAGGCTAATATATAGTGCGCTACTATATAACTATATTTAAAGTATTAGTAGTATTAGTAGGGGTAGAGGGCTTTATTATAGGGTTTAGCTTTAAATATTTCTACTTTATATATAATTTTACTATAGCATAGTTTATTAGCTATATTAATATTATTAACGCTTATAATTAGAGGCGCTTATATAGAGGTTTTATATAGTTTCTATGCTACTACCCTTATAATTATATATTTATTAGCACTAGCTAAGTTACTTATAATAGTTTCTTTTATAGTATTCTAAGTATAGTAAATAAAGAAGCCTTTAATAATAATACTAAATACTTAGTAGTTTAGTATTACCTTTAGTTTAAATATAGTTTAAACCTAAGTAGTATCTTTTATATAGGCCTTAGCTATTTCCTTAAAGGTAACTATTATATTCTTACTATAAAGGTAGTATGCTACTACTATAGCATCTTTACCTATAGCCTTATTAATAGTATTAATAATCTCTTTTAAGCTATAGCTTTTAGTTATATTACTAATACCTTATTTTTTTATAATAGTTTTATAGTAAATATATAAAGGGACTACTATAAAAGTAAGGGGTTAGGCTACTATAATAAAAAGGTAGGTAGATAAGCTACTAACTATAACTTATACTTATAACGTTTTTATTATAGTTTTAAGCTAAAGTGCCTTCTTAACTACCTTTTTAACTATTGCCTTAAGGGTAGAGGTTATTACTAAGTCTTTTAATATTAGGTAGGAGTAAGTTATAGCCTCCTATTAGGCTTATATAGTCTTTATATTAATAATATATAGAATAACATTCTAAAGCCCTTTTAGTAAAAAAGATAGCACTAACTTAGCAATTTTATTATATTTTAGTTATAGGTATACTAATACTTAGTCCTATATTATATTAAATATAGGCTTAACTTAGTTACTAAACATAATTCTACTTAAATTAGTAAGGGGGTTATAGTAACTCTAAGAGAGGCTATAATTCTTACTATTTATAATAACGTTTATTATATTGCCCGCTGCTCCTATGCTTTAGGCCTAATACACTATTAGGGAGGGGGGTAAACGGGTAAGGCAAATCTTTTTATTAACTTTTTAAGCGGATTAAAGTCGATTCCGCAGCGCTGTTGCGGTGCGGGCGAATTCGCGAAAGTTAAATACATTTATATTATATTGTACTGTATTGTATTTTGTATTATATTGTATTTTTTTTATAATAATTAAGGTTATAAAATAATATTAATTCTTAATAATTATATTCTAAGCTATAATAAGCTATTATATAGTATTTAAAATTAGGGCTTTATGTATAGTATAGATAGGAATGCTTAGTAAGCATATAATAGCTTTTATAGTAAGTTTTAATTTTTAAATTAAATTTATAGAATTCTTATTTAAATAACTAAAATAGTAATAAATATAAGGTTTATATTAAATAGTTATATATAAATTAGTCCTAAATCTAAAAGGTATTAAAATTACTAATTTATTAAATTTATAATTTTAAATACAATTATATTGTATTATATTGTATTATATTTTATATTATATTATATTTTTTTTTATAATAATAAAGGCTATAAAATAATATTAATTCTTAATAATTACATTTTAAGCTATAATAAGCTGTTATATAGTATATAAAATTAGGGCTTTATATATAATATAGATAGATATACTTAGTAAGCATATAATAGCTTTTATAGTAAGTTTTAGTTTTTAAATTAATAATTTTAATTTTTTAATTAAATATCTAAAATACTTATTATTATTATTGAATTACGCTAGATAGCTCTAGGAGCTATTATCTAATACTTCTACTTAGTTATTTATATAGGAAAAACCTTAGAGCAGGAAGGAAAACCTATATACTACTATATCTTTCTAAGGTTAAGGCCCTAAGGCAGGGCCCTAGCAGTTCTAGCATATAAAATATAGTATACTACTAGCTAAGTTAGTAGCTATAGTTGCTAAAAAGGCTAAAAGAAAATAAAAATTAACGTAGCAGGCACGTATAATATATATATTAAAAACGTATAGTTTAGGTGTGTATTAAGGGTATCTAGGTATAGTTTAGTTTAAGGCTAGTAGAAGCCTATATTAGTTAGTAGTTTAATAATTTTAGGATATATTATATAGTAGTTTTATATTAGGTAATATATTATTAAGCTTACTTAATTAGGAATATAGTTATTAATCTAAAGTATAGTTACTAATTTAGTATAAGTAAACTAAAGGCCTAGGCTAGGTCTAGAGTAGGAGTTTATTAGTGCTACTATACTTCTATATTTCTACTCTTTAATTTTTTAATTAGGACTAGCTTACTAATAAGTAATTTAAAGGGTTAGGTCTTTTTTTATAAGTAAAGTCCCCCCCCTTTAGGTTTAAGGACCTCTTTTTTCTTTTTTTTTTTATAATAAAAGCTTAAATTAATAAGTACCCTTTTTTCTTCCCTTTAGTTCTTAATATAGGCTTAGTTTAGGTTTTTAGTTTTATTAATAATTTTAAGGGAAGATTATACCTTAATAAATAAATTATAGCTTAATAAGTTACCTTAGGGTTTAGCTTAGTTTTAGTACTAACCCCTTTAAGGCTCTTAGTAATAGTAGCTTTATAACTCTTATATTATATAGATAAAAAATCTAAGAAAAAGTTATTATAATTAAAAAGGTAAGTTCTCTTTTAGGCCCCCTTTAAGTTTATTATAGCTACTAATTATTTAGGTACTAATAGTTTCTATTTTAAGTATAGTATAATAAAGCGTAATTATAAAGGGGTAAGTTATTTTAGTTTACTTTAGGTTTAGTATAGTCTTTAACTAAAGTAGCCCTTACCTATCTATATCTCTTACTAAGTAAAGGTATAGGCTTTTTTTAATTTTTAAGCAACCTATAATAATAAGAATAAAAATAATTCTAAATCTTTATTTAATATAAGTTTACTTTAGTTTTACTTCTATCCTTACTTAGCTAACTTATTATAGTTTAAAGTATATAAAGAAGTTTAAGAGACTACTTAGCACTTAGTTAATGCTAAGCTAGGTATAGGTTAAGCCTCTGCTATAGCTAAGGTAGTCTTTAAGGGTTTTAAGTGGGATATACTAAGCTATATAGAACGTTTAGCTGTAGCTGCAGAGCAGACTAGCACCCTATTAGCAATAGTGGCTGCAGCGGTTATAGGTAGGACCCTAGCTAGGGATAGTGAGGAGGGGGGAGGGGCAGCGGGGAATAGGGGTGGAACGGGTGGGGAGGGGGGGGGTTATCTAAAATACTTAAAAATATATATTCTATAGTAACCTTATTTATATTAATTTATATAGAAATAATAAAATATAAAATAAACAACTTTTTTTTAACCCTAATAATACATTTGTATTTTATATTATATTTATATTGTATTTATATTGTATTTTAAATACAATACAAATACAATATAAATATAATACAATACAATACAAATACAATACAATACAAAAAAAATACAATATAAATATAATACAGTACAAAAAAAATACAATACAAATACATTAAAAGGCAAAAAAATACAATACAAATTTGTATTCTAATGCTTTGCTAATAGTATATTAAGCCTAAAGCATAAAAGCAGTAAGTACCCTGTGGCGCAGTGGTTGAGCGTCGTGGAAAACCTAAGCACTTTTCTTATATAAGTAAGAAAAGTAGGGAGGTTATAGGTTTAATTCCTATATAAAGCATGGATTTTTCCTATATTTAAGTAGCTCTAGAAAGGTTTAGCTTAAATATAGGCTTAATAAAGTTTAGACTTTAATTAGCTAATATAGTAAGGGTGTATTAGCTAATTAGTGCTTAGTAAGTAGGAAAAGTAGGGTTAAGCCCCCTATTATCCTTGCTTACTAAGCAACGCAGATTAGCCACTACTATGCTATAAATAGGTAAAATTACCCCCTAGCTATTAGGTTATATAGCTGGTTGCAGCTGTAATATACTAGGGTTAAGGTTATATTTAAGGTTGCTAAGCAAGGCATTAAGAGAGAAGCTATAAGGAAGTAATATAGGGTAAATAATAAGTGTACTAATTATCTATAGTTAAGAATAGGTTTATAAGCAGTTAAACTATATATAAAATTAGCTAGGTTTTTATTCTATTAGGCAACTACTAATTAGTAAGCAATTATTAGCTTAGTAACTTAATAAGGTTTTCTAGCTAATTAGGAAATAAGAAAGCAGAGGTTCTAGATACAGCTAAGCATAAATTGCTAAGGTCGGCTAGCATATACAACAATACAATACAATAAAAGCAGTAAGTAATGTAATAAATATTATTATAAATAGTAGGAATTATAGCCTCTTTTAAAGTTACTATAACTCCCTTATTAATTTAAATAAAATTATATTTAGTAACTAAGTTAATCCTATATTTAATATAATATAAGACTAAGTATTAAAAAAAAAAAAAAAACTTTTCGAATTTGCCTGCACCGCAATAGCGCTACGGAATCGACTTTAAACCGCTTAAAAAGTTAATAAAATGTTTTATTAAGCCTATTTACCTCCCTTCTTAATACTATATTAGTTTTAAAGCATAGGTATAATAGATAGTATAATACTAATAAATATTAATACTAAGAATTATAGCTTTATATAAAGTTATAACTACTTAAATATAAGAACTAATATTAATAATAATATATTTACTCTTTAAATTAACCCTAAGCCTATTATAAGTTAAGATAAGGCATTAGTATACTTATATAAAGATTATAATAAGATTATTAAGCTATTTAATATAAGATTACTAAAAGGGATTTAGGATTCCTACCTCTTCTACTTAAATATAAAAATAATATATACTTACTATAGCACTATTAATACTTTTAAACTAATTATAATAAAAAACCTTAAGAAAACTATTAAAAAGGCTATTAAAAAGGTAATTTAACTTAAGACTAACTTAGGAATCTTTTAGGCTTTTATTATAGCTTATAAAATAACTATTACTACTAATATAGCCTTTTTTAGTTAAAAATCTGCTTATTAGCTAGTTACTTTAATAGTATTACCTTAGGTATATTATAAAGTTCTTATTAAAGGGCCCTTTATTAATAAGCTTTTTAAGATTAAGTTCTTAAAAGATATTATTACTACTATTAATATAGCTATTAATACTAAATATACTATAGCTATAAGGCACTTTTATAATAAAAATACTATTATAATATTTAAGGACTTAGCTAAGCCTTACTTTATAAGTAAAAACTAAGTTTAATATATATTTAAACTAAATATAACCCTTTAATAATAAGTATTTAATATAATTATTAAAGGCTTTTTTAACTACCTTTATTAAAATTAATCTAAAAAAGATATTATAAAAGCCTTTACTACTATTAATAGCCTTAAAATAATTAAAGTAGTAATTTAAAAACTATATAGTACCTTTAATAAAGCCCTTTTTATTATAAGTATTAATAAAGTAAATATAGCTAACTATTTATACTAAGTTAAGGTAGTTTATAAAGCTAAAATATTTAATATTAAACTATATAATAATATTATTTACCTTAAGTAGTGCTATAAATATTATAAATTTAGCTATATAATAATATACTATAAGGCTGCCTTAAGGTATAGCTATTATATAATTAATTAATATAAGGAGGGAGAATAATTATACTTAGCTTTTATAAGTAATACTTATAAATACTATTTTAACTACTTTAATAAGTACTTAGCTTAGTTTTAACTTTATACTATAGTAAATAAATAGTAAGTATAAGCTAAGATAGCTTACTTAGTAAAACTATATACTTTTACTATTTTAAATAATATAAAATAAAAAGGCTAAACTAAAGTTAAAAGCTATAGCTATTATAAAAGAATAAGTAGCTTTATAGCCTATAAAAAGTTACCTTAAAAATAAGTTAAGTACTTTAAGGGAAATAGAAACTAACTTACTAAAATACAATCTTTTTTATTAACTTTAGTAATTTAATAATATAGTATAATAAATAACTATTTAAGCTTTTAACTTATTCCTACTAAGGGACTAGCTAAATATAGTAGCTAACCTATTACTCTTTTATAATAAAGGTATTATATTAAAATATATAAAAGAAGATATACTTAATATATATAATACTAAGCGCTTAGCTTAAAACTAATATAGTAGTAATATAAGAACTATATAATTCTAATTAATTACCCCTTACTTTAAGCTTAAGCTATTATTAACTTACTATATATAAAGCTAAAATAGCTATATATATATATTAAAAATATAGCCCTAAATTATAAATAACTTAGTATAGAATAAATTAGTGCTTTATTACTTTATAAAATATAAAAATCTACTTTATATACTCCTTTAACTTTAAATATAACTAAACTATACCTTTATATAAACTTATATTAGCTTTTTTAAAAAATTAAACTATACTTATTAAGAATTTTAACTAATACTATTTACTATAAAATAAGTATAAATATATAGTAAAAAAGGTAAAAACTTTCGCAAATTCGCCCACACTGCGATAGCGCTGTGAAATCGACTCTAAACTGCTTAAAAAGTTAATAAAACGTTTTATTAAGCCTATTTACCCCCCTCCCTAATACTATATTAGTCTTAAAGCGTAGGCGTAATAGGTAGTGTAATACTAATAGATATTAATACTAGGAATTATAGCCTTTTATAAAGTTACTACTACCTAAACGTAAGAACTAATAATAATAATAATATAACTGCCCCTTAAGTTAATCCTAAGCTTATTATAAGTTAGAATAAAGCGCTAGTATACTTATATAAGAATTATAATAAGATTATTAAGCTATTTAATATAGGCTTACTAGAAGGGATTTAGGACTTCTACCTCTCTTACTTAGATATAGAAATAATATATACTTACTATAGCACTATTAATACCTTTAAATTAGTTATAATAAAGAACCTTAAGGAAATTATTAAAAAGGCTATTAAAAAGGTAATTTAGCTTAAGACTAACTTAGGAACCTCTTAGGCCTTTATTATAGCCTATAGGATAACTACTGCTATTAGTATAGCCCCCTTTAGTTAGAGATCTGCCTATTAGCTAATTACCTTAGCGGTGCTGCCTTAGGTATACTATAAAGTTCTTATTAAAGGGCCCTTTATTAGTAAGCTCCTTAAGACTAAGTCCTTAGAAGATATTATTACTACTATTAATATAGCTATTAGTATTAAATATACTATAGCTATAAGGCACCTTTATAATAGAGATATTATTATAATATTTAGAGACTTAGCTAAACCTTACTTAATAAGTAAGAACTAGGTTTAATATACGTTTAGACTAAACGCAACCTTTTAATACTAAGTGTTTAGTGTAATTATTAAGGGATTCCCTAACTACCTCTATTAAAACTAATTAAAAGAAAATATTATAAAGGCCCTTACTATTACTAATAGCCTTAGGATAGTTAGGGTTATAACTTAGAAACTATATAGCACCTTTAATAGAGCTTTCCTTATTATAAGTATTAATAGAGTAAATATAGCTAACTGCTTATACTAAGTTAGGGTAGTTTTTAAAGCTAAGATATTTAACGCTAAACTATATAATAATACTATTTACCCTAAATAGTACTATAAATACTATAAATTTAGCTATATTATAGTATATTATAAAGCTACCCTAAGGTGTAGCTACTATATAGCTAATTAGTATAAGGAGAGAGAATAATTATACTTAGCCCTTATAAGTAATACTTATAAATATTACCTTAACTGCTTTAATAGGCACTTAGCTTAGTCCTAACTTTATACTATAGTAAATAAGTAATAAATATAAGCTAAGGTAGCCTACTTAGTAAGGCTATATACTTTTGCTATCTTAGATAATATAGAATAAAAAGGTTAAACTAAAGTAAGGAGCTATAGCTACTATAAGAGAGTAAGTAGCTTTATAGCCTATAAAGAGTTACCTTAAAAATAAGTTAAGCGCCTTAAAAAAAGTAGAAACTAAACTACTAAAGCGTAACCTTCCTTATTAGCTTTAGTAATTTAGTAATATAGTATAATAGATAATTATCTAAGCCTTTAACTTATCCCTACTAAAGGGCTAGCTAAGTATAGTAGCTAACCTATTACTCTCTTATAATAAAGGTATTATACTAAAATATATAGAAAAAGATATACTTAGTATATATAATACTAAGCGCCTAGCCTAAGACTAATATAGTAGCAATATAAGAACTATATAATCCTAATTAATTACCCTCTACCTTAAGCTTAGGCTACTACTAACTTACTATATATAGAGGCAGAATAGCTATATATATATATTAGAAACATAGCCTTAAATTATAGATAACTTAGCATAAAACAAACTAATGCTCTATTACCTTATAAGATATAGAAATCTACTTTATATACTCCCTTAACTTTAAATATAACTAAATTACGCCCTTATATAAACTTATATTAGTTCCTTTAAAAGACTAAACTATACTTATTAAGGACTTTAACTAATACTACCTACTATAGGATAAGTATAAATACACCTCCTTAAGCTATAATACCCTCCTATTACTTATAACTTAGTAGTAATTTAAGCTTATTACCTTTTAAGGTAAAATAACCTAATAAACCTAAGGCTAATAAAGTAGTATAATTAACTATATTTAGGCTACCCTTAACTTACCTATTAAGTTTATAGGCAGCTTTAACCTAAGTAGGTTTAACTATATTCTATAGCTTATCTATATTAAGATAGGAATTTACTAACTAAGAAATAGGGACCTTAAATTTAGCTAGGTATTTATAAATAATAATATTATATTTAGTAAGGCTATATATTAGCTCTACTATAATTACCTTAGGGAGCTGCTAAACACCCTTAAAAAGATTAATTTATTTATAAACTAGTTAATAGGTAAGCTTTAGTAAATTACTAAGAAATCAACCTTAAGGAACCCTTAAGGCAGGCCTTATTAGCAGCTATAGTAGAATATAAGAGTTAAGGAGGCAGTCTAAGAGATAAAGAGAGCTTAATATTATTAAAAAGCAACTAAAACTAATATAAACTAGTAAACTACTACTAAAGTAGCTAAGACTTAATTCTAAGTAGTTTATAAGGAGTAATATAGTGCTTAAAAATACCTTACTTAATTAGCAACTATTAGGCGGCCTATTTTATAGAAACTAAAACAATAGGTATATCTTTATAATAGCCTCCCTTCTAACACTTAGTAGGTACTAACCCTACTTTAAGGCAAGGGTAATATAACCTTTTAAGTATATTTCTATAATAAAAAAGCAGTAGTATTTATAGAATAGTTCTTTTCTTTATCTTATACTTATACTAATAATATACTAAAAGACCTAAGGGCTTGCCTTAATACTATTATATTTTTAGACTTAAAAAAATTTAATAAAGATAAAATCTATATAGTTATAAAGTATTTAGTTAGCTAAAAGGCACTTAGACTTAATAAGCTCTTAGTAAGGTTCCTTAAGGTATATAGTAAGTTATTAGCTTAAATACTAGTATACTTACTTAATACTTATTACTAAGTTAAGCACTACTTAGCCTTATTTTAAAAGGTAAAAGTAGTAGTACTATAAAAACTAAGGAAGTCCCTTTAAGAGTTTTAATAAGCTAAAGCTTAAAGGCTAATATTACTCTTAAGCGTTATAAGTAAGGTTTTAAAAGTAGTAGTAGCAACTTAGATTATCTATATAGCTAAAAAGAGAGGCGCCCTCCTTAATATATAAATAGGAAATAGGGCTAATAGGTTAATAGAGGTAGCCTTTAGTATTCTTACTAAAGCTATATATATAACGTAGCACTATAGTAGGACTATATTGCTCCTTTAGCTAGATATTTCTACAGCCTTTAACACTATATATTATTATTAACTTATATATATAATAATATTCTTAGGCCTCCTTAAGTAAATAGTAGCGTAAACTTAAGCCTTTATAGCTACTAAAATAGCGTATCTCTACTTTAAGGGTAAGGCTATTAATACTATACTTATAACTATTAGGGTCCTATAGGGTTCCTTTATCTCCCTTATACTATTTCTTCTATATATTACCCCCTTTTATATTAAGCTATAGTTAGTTAATTCTATACTAGTTCTAGGGTTTTTAAATAATATAAATATTCTTGCCTATAGGTATATAGTAGAGGATAATTAAGCCTAACTTAAGTAAGCTTAAAAGGTTTATTAAGAATAGTTTACTAAGTTAAGCTTAAAGTTTTACTTATAAAAGAGTAAACTTATTTACTTTACTAAATGCTACTAACTAATAATAACTTTAGTTTAATTTAGGAACGCTACTATTTAGCCTATTTAGTCTACCTACTTTCTTAAGGTATAGGTATATAAGAAGTTTTAATAAAAAACTTATTAATCTAAAGTTATAAGGAAACTAGCTTAGTAATAATTTACCCTTACTATAGTTTTAGCGTTAATATAGGGGTGCCTTATATAGAATATAAGGATCCTTTATATATAGGTTATTTAGAGCTTAATTATATATAGTATAGAAATATACTATACCCTAATAGGCTATAAGGGGGTTGCTAAGGGTATAGCTAAAAAGTTTAAAAAAGAGTAACTTTACTATCTTTAGGTTATTATAAGTGCCTATAAGGCTATACTTTAGGCCTTAGTAGAAACTAAAATAGCTATACTACTTATTAATCTTTACCTTAACTTTTAGGCATAATACTTTTATAAGCAAATTAAAGCAAATAGTATAGTAGAGAAAATCTAAGGCACCTATATAGTAATTATAACTTAGCTTTAGTAAAGATAATACTAATACGCTTACTAAGGCTCTAAACCAGCCCCTTTTATACTCTTTTAACACTACCTTCCTCTATACCTTAATAGACTTAACCCTACTAAGGAGCTTAAATAGAAATAAGTAAATAAATAGTATTAAAAGAGAGCTATAGCGTAAGCATATTAGCCCTACTATACCCTTATAGTAGCTAAGTAAGACCCTAACTTTAGGACTATATAGAAGCTTATACGCTTATATAGGCCCCTTAATAAGTATAAGTTATCCTTACTTATATAGATATATATAGAAAAGATTAGGCTTAAATCCTTTCTATATAACTAATATATTCTTAATATAAATTCCCTTATTTACTACTATTAGCTTAACTTTAAGGACTACTACTATATTATTTTAGATTGCTTAGACTATAACTACTTATAACCTTTTAAGCCTAATATACTATCTTTTTAGAACTATAAAGACATTTAAGTTATGCTTAATACGCCTTAGTCTATAAGCTTTCTTAGTAAGTAAATGCTAAAGACTAATTATATCCTTTATTTTATATTAGCTACCTACCTTAAGGAGAAATAGAAGTATAAAGTAAATAAAGTAATAGAAACTAAATAAAACTAATATAAAGCTAACCTAACCCTTAGCTAAAGCTAAAATATAGCCTAATTTAGTTAAAGTAATTTAGTTACTGCATTATTACTAAATATCTTATAAACCTAAGGGGGCAGTAACTTAGGCCTATAGTAGGATATATAAGAGAACTTAGATATAATTATAAATTATAGTTATTATTATTACTTATAACTATTATTATCTATTATACTACTACCTATATAAAGAAAGAATAAAAAAAAGAAAGTGCTTAAGCTAAACCTATATTAGCCCTTAGCTAATCCTACCCCCCCCTTAGGTTTTATATAATTACTTAAAGAGGTAGGCTTTATTAGCTGCTTTTAAGGCTATTATAATCTACTTTAAGAACCTTAGGCACTTCTTCTTAAAGTATATAGTTAAATTACCCCTATCTTTAGCCTAACCCTTCCCTATCCCCTTCTATTTAATTAGATTTTATACTACTTTCTATAAGCTACTATATCCCTTTTATATATATATTAGTACCTTAAGATTAAGGAGAGGCTAAGTTAAACTTATAAGGGTAGGGATAACGCCTTTAATTGCCTTATTCTCTTTTACCTACTCCTCTTAGGCTATAAGCACCTTCTTAACCTTTGCTTTATATAAGAAGAACTTCTTTAGCTATAAATATAGTTAGGCCTTAAGTTAGCTTTAAGGGGAAATAACTTATAAAAGGATAATTTTTGCCTTACTTAGTATATTTATAGTAGAGTTTAGTAGGGTTTGTAATTAGGTTAGCTATAGTATTATATTAAACTTAACTTAAATTTACTTACTTTTCTAATTAAGATAACGTTTTATAATCTTTTTAAACTATATAAAATAGGGTTTATAAGGCTAAGCATAGGCAGTGCCCTTAGATAACATTAGCTTTATACTAATATAAAACTAATAAGGGGACTTACTAGCTTTAAAAGGGGGTTTTCTTTATTTCTTTTACTAAGTATCTTTTAAGGGGAGGAGTTAGTAGGAATTAACTAAGGCTATAGTAGTTCTATTAAAGTAGCAATAATTAAGAGGCAACTTATAAATAAAGGGGATAATTAAAGAAGAAAAAAGAAAAAAAAGAAGGCTAAAGACTTAGGGGGAAAGCCTCTATTTATCTCCTTAGCTGCCTACCCTTATATAACCCTACTACTAAACCTTATAGCTACTAGCTAGCTGCTTTGCTAATCTAAACTAAACTCCTTAACCTAAATAAAGGCTAAGTTAATGCCTTATTAACCCTAATAAGACTTTAGATTCCTTTATATTACTACTAAACCTAACTTATCCCCTACTATTTAATAGCTTATACTAATTAAGAATAAGTAGAATAAGTAAGCTTAAGAGACTTATTAATATAGTTTAACTTATACTAACGCTAACTTAGGACCTTATTAGCTTCTATTAGTTCCCTAGGATTACTATTAATTAAATATAAATCTTATTTATACTTAGACCTTTCTATCCTACCTTTTAGTAACTATTGCTACACTTAGCCTAATAGGCAGCACACCTTACTTCTATAGCTAGGACTACCTTAGGGCTTATATAGGCCTTAGTAGTTATATAAATGCGTAGTATATAGGTTTTCCTCCCTACACTAAGGTTTTTTCTGTACAGATTAGTAAGATAAGGTACTAGATAGCGGCTGCTACCAGCTGTCTAGGGTAAATAAATAAATAAGTATAAATATACTTTTTTAAGCTATAATATTCTTTTAACTCTTATAACTTAATAGTAACTTAAGCTTATTACCTTTTAAGGTAAGATAATATAATAAACCTAAAGCTAATAAAGTAATATAATTAACTATACTTAAGCTATCCTTAATTTATTTATTAAGTTTATTAAAGGCCTTAACCTAAGTAGGTTTAACTATATTCTATAGCTTATCTATATTATAATAAAAATATACTAACTAAGAAATAAAAACCTTAAGTTTAGCTAAGTATTTATAAATAATAATATAGTATTTAATAAAGCTATATATTAGCTTTACTATAACTACTTTAAAAAGCTATTAAATACCTTTAAAAAGATTAACTTATTTATAAACTAATTAATAGGTAAGCTTTAGTAAATTACTAAAAAATTAACCTTAAAAAACCCTTAAGGTAGGCCTTACTAATAGCTATAATAGAATATAAAAGTTAAAAAAGTAGTTTAAAAGATAAAGAGAGCTTAATATTATTAAAAGGTAATTAAAACTAATATAAATTAGCAAACTATTACTAAAATAGCTAAGACTTAATTTTAAGTAGTCTATAAAAAGCAATATAGCGTCTAAAAACACCTTACTTAATTAGTAACTATTAGGTAGCTTATTTTATAGAAACTAAAATAATAAGTATATTTTTATAATAGCTTCTCTCTTAATACTTAATAAATACTAACCTTACTTTAAGGTAAAAGTAATATAATCTTTTAAATATATTTTTATAATAAAAAAGTAGTAGTATTTATAAAATAGTTTTTTTCTCTATTTTATACCTATACTAATAATATATTAAAAAACTTAAAAGCCTATTTTAATACTATTATATTTTTAAACTTAAAAAAATTTAATAAAAATAAAATTTATATAGTTATAAAGTATTTAGCTAGCTAAAAAGCACTTAAACTTAATAAGCTCTTAATAAGGTTCCTTAAAATATATAGTAAGCTATTAACTTAAATATTAATATACTTACTTAATATTTATTACTAAGTTAAGCACTACTTAGCTTTATTTTAAAAGGTAAAAGTAGTAATACTATAAAAACTAAGAAAGTTCTCTTAAAAGCTTTAATAAGTTAAAGCCTAAAAGCTAATATTACTTTTAAGTATTATAAGTAAGGTTTTAAAAGTAGTAGTAGTAACTTAAATTACTTATATAGCTAAAGAGAGAGGCACTTTCTTTAATATATAAATAAAAAATAAGGCTAATAAGTTAATAAAGGTAGTATTTAGTATTCTTACTAAAGCTATATATATAATATAATACTATAGTAAAACTATATTACTCTTTTAGCTAAATATCTTTATAGCCTTTAATACTATATACTACTATTAACTTATATATATAATATTATTCTTAAGCCTCTTTAAGTAAATAATAGTATAAACCTATGCTTTTATAACTATTAAAATAATATATCTTTACTTTAAAAATAAAGCTATTAATACTATACCTATAACTACTAAGGTTTTATAAGGTTTCTCTATCTCCCTTATACTATTCCTTTTATATATTATCCCTTTTTATACTAAGCTATAGTTAGTTAATTTTATATTAGTTCTAAGGTTCTTAAATAATATAAATATTTTTATTTATAAGTATATAATAAAGAATAACTAAGCCTAACTTAAGTAAGCTTAAAAGGTTTACTAAAACTAATCTATTTGTTGGAATTGCCCCTTATAGGAGAACCTTAGCATAGCTTAGGCAGATTAATAGGAGCGAGAGCAGCGCTCCTATTAGGTGCATCCCTATAAATATAGGGCTGCACTTAAGGGGAAAAGTAGGCTAATAACACTACTACTTTTCCTGCCTTTTCTAACCTTTTAAGCTAGCTTAAAACCTTTATAAAATAAGCTAAATTAAACCCTTTTTTATCACCCCTTTTTATTATATATAATACTAGCTAAACTAATACTAATTAGTAGTTATAAAACTATAGATTTATAAGGTTATTTAAAGAGATAGCTTCTAAAAGACCTTTTATAAGGTTAGGTTCTATTACTATACTATAAGTAAGGAATTTTTACACTTTTTAAAAGACCTTTTAAGGTTAGGTTCTACCTATATAACTATTTTTTATTAATAAGAGAAAAGGATCTTTTTTATAATAATAACTTTTATAGACTTAAACGCTACTACTAATTATTATATAAAAAGACCTTTATCTTTATTATCTATTATAATAAAAACCCTTAATTTCTTACTTTCTAGCCCTTAAAGTAAAAACTAAGTTTTTCCTTTAATTAAGCTAGTTAATAAATATAATACTATAATATAATTATAAAAGAAAGAGCTTTTTTAAAAGATATTATAAAAGTAAGAAAACCTTAATTTTAGCTTAATAATAGGATTAAAATACCTATATTCTAATGCTATACTTAGTATTATTAAAAGCTTCTATAATATAATTTCGCTTAATTAAGAGTATACTTAGGATAACTTAGCTAACCTTTATACTACTCTTTTTATTAAGCTTAATAATATATTTATATACTATATTTAGCTATATTATAATAAGAATTAAAGCCTTAGGTAGATAATTTATAACTTTTAAGAGGATTTTAAAGATTAAGAATTCCTTAACTTTAAAAGAATTAGTGCTTTAATTTAAAGAGCTTTAAGAGATATTCTTTAAAACTAAGGAATTAAGCTTAGTAGAGGTATATAAGCTAAGGTTACTAAGTCCCTTTTTAAGTTAAAAGAGCTTATTAATAAAGAAATTAACTAAAGGTTCCCTAACTTATTATTTTCCCCTATATAAAATATATAAAATCCCCTTTTAAAGAAGTAAAGTATATAAAACCCTTCTATTAGCTTATAAAATATATAAGAACTCTATATAGCTATATAATATATATAAGAGCTCCCTTTTTACACTTTATAAGCTAAAAAAGTCCCTTTAGCTTTCCCTTTACTATAAAAAAGCTTTTAAAGACTTCTTAAACTATAAAGTTAGATATACTATTTTAAATAATTTAAAGAATAGCTAAAACCTATTAAAAGCTAGTAAAGTTAATACCTTAATAACTAATAAAAAAGATAAAACCTATAAAGAAACTTATAAATGCCTACTCCTAATAACCTTATAAATAAGTAAATCTATTAAATTTTAGAAGACTTTACTAAGAGATATATTAAGGAAGATAAATATAGTAGTAAGATATATAACTTTATTACCTTAAAGGTTAATATCTTTATTAATATATATATAAGAAGTAATATTTTATAAGAGGTTTAGCTTTAAGCTTTCTTAATAATACTTATAGAAAATACCCTTACCTTCTACCTTAATACACTCTTAAGTAGATTTCTACTGTTTTATAAGCTTATAACTTATATAAAGAATTACTTTAAAACAGAAAGTAATTAGCAATTCTATTAAATTAAATAGAATAAACTTACTTTTAGTAAAATTATTACTAATAACCTTAATAAGACTAAGTTATAGTACCTTAAGCTTTTTATTATTAAACTTAAAAAAATCTACTATAGCCTTTTCCTACTAAATATAGTTAATATAAAGCTTTAAAGTTAGCTAATTATAGCTATTAGTAGCGTTTCTAAGTGTAAATTAATACTCTTTATCTATATATTAATCTTTAAAGGAGTGCTTAGAGATCTTAAGAAATACTTAAGAGTTAATAAGATTATTAGCTTATAGTAATAAATTATAGAAATAAGTAATCTAAGTAATTATAATAAAGCTTACTTTATAAACTACTACTATAGCTAAGTAAATAAGTTTTATTTTTTTATATAAAAGTAAGGAAAGTTATATTTTCCCTATAAGTGCTTTATTTATAGTAAATAAGGCTATTAGTTAATTAACTACCTTAAGTATAAGTAGTAAAAGATAAAGGAGAAGTAGTAAAAAAGTAAGAACTATAAAACACTATTTATAAAAGGCAGCTATAATACCTTTTTATAAGCTTTTAAAGGCATTCTAAAGGAATATAGTAATAAAGAACTAAAAGAAGATAATAAGGGGGACTATTTAACTTAGTAAGCTATTAATGCCTTCTTTACTATAGAAAAAGAGTAATAAAACCCTCTAAAGCTAACCTTTATATAATTTTTTACTATAACCCTTATTGTAAATATAAAGCTAGCTTTAAAGCTACTAATAAATGTGCTATAAACCCTAACTTTTAAAGGATTTTAACTCTTAAAGATACTTAAGAATAACGCTTTTAAATATACCTTATTAAAAGATAACCCTTATAACTATACTAATAACTCTAACCCTTAATACTTTATATTAGAAGAAAGATATAGTAATAAGGTATTTTAAGGAATTATACCTAATACTAATGCTATAGGTATTTTAACTGCTAAATTTAACTAAGTAAAGGCACTAATAAAGTTAATGCCTTACTTAAAGATTAAAGCTATAAATTAATACACTATTAATTTTAATATAAAATTAGCAAAATCCTTAGGCATTCTTTAAGTGCTAATAGTCTTTAGCACTATTAATTTTTATATTCTTAGCTTACTAATACTGTTTTTATATTGTATTATAGATATAAATAGAATAAAAGTAAAGCTTAATAATATTAAAAATATGTTAATTTAAGAATTAATAAAAGTCCTAATTATCTGTAAATAGGGACATCTTTAGTAGACTTTATAAGCTAATAAAGCTAAGGTTTTTTACCTTTTAAAATAAGAAATTTATTAACTTTACCACTGCTTTAGTTACCCTTTTATTATATAACTAAGCTAACTACTATAATAAGCTAGTAAAGATATAACTATAGGAATTATTAAAAAACTAACTTATAAATGCTACTAATATTAACTTTATAGTAAATCCCTTAGTAGGTTTAAGTTTATATTAAAAGAGAACTATAAATTTAACTATAAAGTTATTATTAATATCCTTTAAATTAATAACAAACCTATTCTATATATTATTAATACTATAACCTTATTTTAAGCTATATATTTCCTTAATTTAAAGAAGTAAAAGGTATATAATGTTTAAAATGCCTTAAAAGAATGTTAAATTAATATATATCTAAGGCCTTTAGACTAAATAATCTATAATACTAAAAAAGCATTTACTTTTATAAAATTCTACTACTTAGTATAGTTAATAGCTATTAATATAAGTAAAGTCCCTATTAAAGCCTATAATAGTATAGAGAAGGTTAAACGCTATTACACTCTATTAAGAAGGGTATATAATATTATTAAGGCTAAGTTTAGTAACCTTTTTATACTAAGCTAAAGGTTATAAATAGCTATTAAAGCTATTAATAACTCTACTAAACCTAATAGTCTTATGCTAACCCTATTAGTATTTAGAATATATTTATAAATAATAATAGAATTAGCCTTAAGCCTCTTAATAACTTAAAGGGCTGTAATTCTTCATAAGGCTACTAATAAAGCTTATAAATACTTTATAAAGTAGTAACTTTATAATATGTTATATATAAGAAATAGGCTAAATACTTTCCTAACCTATAAGCTACTATTATAATCTAATATAAGGGTATAGTATAAAAAAAGTAGTTAGTATAGTCTCTATAAGTTGCTAGCTATAAATAATAAGACTTATACTATAGTAATACTTAATAGCTCTATAAACTTTTAAAGTATAGTTATAAAGCCTTATATAATAGAACTAACTAATAATAATAAGGTTATTAGTATATTAAGGGAGAAGGAGAATAAGAAAAAGGTAGAGATAAATAAGGAAAAGAAAGAGATAAATAAAGAAGAGAAGAAGGTAAATAAAGAAAAGGAGAAACTTTATAGGAGGATAAAGTTGCTTTTAATATAAGCTAAGAGGGCTATAGTAGCACTACCTATAAAGAGGGGAAGGGGATAATTAAAAAAGGTCCCTATAGTAATAATTACTATACTAAGGATCTTAAGAGATAATATTAAGAAAATAATAAATATATCTATTACTAAGGTCCTTATAGTAATAATTACTATAGATAAGGGATAGCTTAAAGGTGCCCCTTATATACCTATAGTAATTACTACTATAGAGAAATAGCATTATTATAAGGTCCTTATAGTAATAATTATTATAGATAAAGGGCAGCTCTAAGGTGCCCCTTAAGCGCCTATAGCAATTAATACTATAAAGGACTGCTATCTTTAGTATAATTATATTATTTCCTAAGGGAGGTGTAAAAGGCCTATAATAAATAATACTATAAGTTAATAAGTTATAAACTAAGAAGGTAAGGGATATTAAAATAATATCCCTTATATTAGTCTACTATAAGTATAGTTAATAAAATAAAGAGGCGTTAAGTATATTACACACCCCTCTTTTACTAACTCTAAGATACTACTATAGTAGAACTTAAAAAAAAGAGGTATATAAAAGGAGGAAAAAGGAAAGGTATTAAGGAATAAGACTAAAAAAACAATAGCTATTATATATATTAGTAATAGCTATAGGGATAATACTAAGGATTTTGCCTTTCTAACTACTAAGGAAAAGGATAATTTCTAACTTATAATAAACCTTAAAAAGGAAGGCAAAATAACTAATAAAGGCAAGCCTTTTACTAAGTTTAATAAGAAAGAGGTTAATGCCCTATTATCCTATAAAGTCTTTAGATTTATTACTTTTAATCTAAAAAAACACAAAAATTACTGCCTTTTTAACTCTTATATAGTTTAAGAGGTAAAAGGTAAAGGCATTAATAAGCTTTATAAAAAATTAAGGCTAGTAATCTAAGAGTATAATAATAAAAGAAAAGATATAATTCTTATATAGTTACTTATAATCTAATAAGCTAGCTAATAACTTATTATAGCACTAGCACTATTATTAGTAAAAGAGGATATTTTCTTATAGATTTAAGATATTATATAAGCCTATATATAGTCTTAAACTATACTTAATAGGCTAATTATTATAAGGTTGCCTTAATAAATTACTTATTTATATTTTACTAATATAATTATAGAAGTAATTAAGCTGCTTTATAGAATAGCTAAGGTAGGTACTTATTAGTAAGCAATTTATATAAAGTATTATTAAGAAAAGCTTATAATAATAACCTTAAGCTATAACCTATACTTATTAATTACTTTAGATAAGAACCTAAACTTTAGTATTATTAGAATATAAACTAATAATACCTTTAGCCTTAGTAATACTATGTTTTTTAAGAAAGAAGAAGCTAAGTTAAAAAACGCTAGGTTTACTATAAAACTAAAGTAAAGGCTAGCGTTTAAAGAACCCCTTATCTTTAATAGCTATATTCTTTTATAGTATAAAGATAAAAGTATAAAAGTTAGGTAGAAAGGCTAAAGCAATAAGCTTATAATAGTTAAGACTAATAAGCTAAGTATAAAGGCAGAATATATAAAGTAATAAGCTTATAAAGTATATATCTTAATAATTTACTAACCTAAAGCTGCTTTTAACCTTTTAATTATAGTATAAGTTTAAGACTCTAACTAAACTAATATAAATAAGCTTAATAAGAGAATTTAGTAGTAGATTAATAATTCTAAATAAGGAATTTAATATATTCTACTTAAGCTTAAATTAGTAGCTTTATATATCTTTATTAATAGTTCTTTTATAAATAATAAAGACTTAAGCTTATAAATTAGCTTTATAATAATCCTTAGTAATAAGAAAAAGAATAGTACTAATGCTAAATTTAAGCTCTATAGTAATATTATTATATATAGCTTAATAAAAAGTAAGAGAGTTATAAAAAGTGCTCTTATATTAGAGCTATATAGAATAGTATAAGGCGCTAATATTACTTATATAGTAAGCACTATATTAAATATAATCACTAAGAAGTTATAAATTCTGTAAATACTAATAATTATTTATATAGATTCTTTTTTACTATATAAATACCTTATAAAGTTAGGAATAATAAAGAAAAAGAGGCTTATAATTAATATTATAGCCCTTTAGTAGTTATATAAATAGTAAGAGATTATAGAGATTTACTAAATTAATAGGGAAGATAATATTACAGACTTAATAATAAAGGCAATGCTAAATAAGGCTTTTAAAGGCTTTATTAATATAAATAAGGCTAGAATATAAGTAAAAGGATAGGTTAAGAGGGAAGCAGCTTAATAAGCAGGATTAAGGGGGTTATATATATATATATAGTGTTTTTTATAGTTAGAGTAGCTTAGAATTAGTTTAGTATAAAGCTAATTAATTAAAGGCCTTTTTATAAAAGTAAATACTTTAAAATTTTATTTATTTTTTAAGCTACTCTTTAGGTAATTCCTCTTCTTTAAAAAAGAGAGAATTTATAAGTATTAGAATTACCCCTTATAGGAGAACCTTAGCACAGCCTAGGCGGATTAATAGGAGTAAGAGTAGCGCTCCTATTAAGTGTATCTCTATAAATATAGGGCTGCACTTAAGGGGAAAAGTAAGCTAATAATATCACTACTTTTCCCGCCTTTTCTAACCTTCTAAGCTAGCTTAGAACCTTTATAAAACAAGCTAAATTAGACCCTTTTCTATCACCCCTTTTTATTATATATAATACTAGCTGGACCAACACTATTAAATTAAGCTTAAAGTTTTATTTATAAAAAAGTAAACTTATTTACTTTATTAAATACTACTAATTAATAATAACCTTAGTTTAACTTAAGAATGCTATTATTTAGTTTATATAGTTTACTTACTTTTTTAAGGTATAAGTATATAAAAAGCTTTAATAAAGGACTTATTAATTTAAAGTTATAAAAAAACTAACTTAATAATAACTTACTTTTATTATAGTTTTAATATTAATATAAGGGTGCCTTATATAAAATATAAGGATTCTTTATATATAAATTATTTAAAGCTTAATTATATATAGTATAAAAATATACTATACTTTAATAAGCTATAAAAGGGTTACTAAAAGTATAGCTAAAAAGTTTAAAAAAAAGTAACTTTATTATCTTTAAGTTATTATAAGTACTTATAAAGCTATACTTTAAGCTTTAATAAAAACTAAAGTAGCTATATTACTTATTAACCTTTACTTTAACTTTTAAGTATAATATTTTTATAAGTAAATTAAAGTAAATAGTATAGTAAAGAAAATTTAAGGCACTTATATAGTAATTATAACTTAGCTTTAGTAAAGACACTATTAGTATACTTATTAAGGCCTTAAACTAGCCCCTTTTATACTCTTTTAATACTACCCCTCTTTATACCTTAATAAACTTAACTTTACTAAGAAGCTAAAATAGAAATAAATAAATAAATAGTATTAAGAGAGAGCTATAATATATATATATTAGCCCTACTATACCCCTATAGTAGCTAAGTAAAACCTTAACTTTAAAATTATATAAAAGCTTATATATTTATATAAGCCCTTTAATAAATATAAATTATTTATTTTTATATAAATATATATAAAAAAGATTAAGCTTAAATCCTTTTTTTATAACTAATATATCCTTAATATAGACTTACTTATTTATTACTATTAACTTAACTTTAAGGACTATTATTATATTATTTTAGAATATTTAGAATATAACTATTTATAACTATTTAGGCCTAAGGTGCTACCCCTTTAAGATTATAAAGATATTTAAGTTACTTTTAATATACCTTAGTTTATAAGCTTCTTTAATAAGTAAATACTAAAAATTAGTTATATCTTTTATTTTATATTAGCTATTTATCTTAAAGAAAAATAAAAGTATAAGGTAAATAAAGTAATAAAAACTAAATAAAACTAATATAAAACTAAGCTAACCCTTAGCTAAAATATACCTTAACTAAGCTAAAGCAGCTCTACTACTATATTATTATTAAACGCCTTATAAATATAAAGGGCTAGTATCTTAGGCTTATAATAAAGTATATAAAAGGACTTAACTATAATTATAAATTATAGTTATTATTATTATTTATAACTACTATTATTTATTATACTACTACTTATAAAGGAAAGAAAAAAAATAAAGAGAGTATTTAAAATAAACTTATATTAGCCTTTAGCTAATCCTACCCCCTTTAAGTCTTTTATAGTTATTTAAAGGAGTAGGCTTTATTAGCTACTTTTAAGGCTATTATAATTTACTTTAAGAACCTTAAGCACTCCTTCTTAAAATATATAGTTAAACTACTTTTATTATTAGCCTAATCTTTCCCTATCCCCTTTTATTTAATTAAATCTTATACTACTTTTTATAAGCTATTATATTCCTTTTATATATATATTAATACCTTAAGATTAAGAAAAGGCTAAGTTAAACTTATAAAGGTAGAAATAATACCTTTAATTACCTTATTCTCTCTTACCTACTCTTTTTAAGTTATAAGTACCTTCTTAACCTTTACTTTATATAAAAAGAACCTCTTTAACTATAACTATAATTAAGCTTTAAGTTAGCTTTAAAAAAAAATAACTTATAAAAGGATAATTTTTACCCTATTTAATATATTTATAATAGAGTTTAATAAGGTTTATAATTAAGTTAGCTATAGTATTATATTAAACCTAACTTAAATTTACTTACTTTTTTAATTAAAATAATAGTTTATAATCTTTTTAAACTATATAAAATAAAAATAGTAAAGCTAAGTATAGGTAGCACCCTTTAAAAATATTAGCTTTATACTAATATAAAACTAATAAAGGAACTTATTAACTTTAAAAGAGAGTTATCTTTTTTTTTTTAATTAAGTATTTTTTAAAAGAAGGAGTTAGTAAAAATTAACTAAAATTATAATAGTTTTACTAAAATAGTATTAACTAAAGAGTAACTTATAAATAAAAGGGATAATTAAAGAAAAAAAAAGGAAAAAAAGAAAGCTAAAGACTTAAAAAGAAAGCCTTTATTTATTTTTTTAGCTACCTACCTTTATATAACTCTACTATTAAATCTTATAGCTATTAGCTAACTACTTTACTAATTTAAACTAAACTCCTTAACCTAAATAAAGGCTAAGTTAATACCTTATTAACCTTAATAAAACTTTAAATTCCTTTATATTACTACTAAATCTAACTTATTCCTTACTATTTAATAGCTTATACTAATTAAAAATAAGCTAAATAAATAAGCTTAAGAGATTAGTTAAAATAAACTAACTTATACTAATACTAACTTAAAGCCTTACTAACCTATATTAATTCCTTAAAACTACTACTAATTAAATATAAATCCTACTTATACCTAAACCTTTTATCCTACCTTTTAATAATTACTACTACACTTAGCTTAATAAGTAGCACACTTTACTTTTATAATTAAGACTATCTTAAGGCTTATATAAGCCTTAGTAGATATATAAATGTATAGTATATAGGTTTTTCTCTCTATACTAAGGTTTTTTTTATATAAATTAGTAAGATAAGGTACTAAATAGCGGCTGCTACTAGCTGTCTAGGGTAATTTAATAAATAAATAAGACTAAGTATTAGTATACTTATAACTAAAATATAATAAAATTACTAAGTTAATACTATTTTTTTTATTAAAAGGGCTTTAAAATATTATTCTATATATTATTAATATAAAGACTATATAGGCTTAATAGAAGGCTATAACTTACTTTTACTTAATATTAAAAAACCTAATAATAACCTTTACCTTTAAGGTAATAATTAAAAAAGCAATTAAAAAAGCACTTTAGCCTAAAACTATAATAAAAATAATATAAATATAAGTTATAGCTAGCAGCCTACTTACTTACCCCTTTATTATAGTAGCTTAATCCCTTACTTTTATAATAGTCTCTTTATATATTTACTATAAAACTATTCTAAAAAGATAAGGTATTAGTAATATAGCTAAAAGCTATAGCTTAAAAAAGATTATTAATATTATAGATAAAGCTATAAAAAAAATACTATAATAGTAGTATATTACTTTTATAATAAGGATATAGTAATTACTTTTAAAAAAATAGCTAAAGCTTATATAAAAAATATTACTTAGGTTTAAACTATATTTAAGCTAAAGATAATACTAAACTACTAAGTATTTAGTATTATTATTAAAGGCTTTTTTATTTACTATACTTAAAATATTATAAAAAAAATTATTATAAGTAACTTAGCTAATACTAATAAATATATAATTATAAGAGTAATAGCATAAAAACTATATAAAACCTTTATATAAGCGCCCTTAATTATAAGTATTAATAATATTAATATAGCTAATAAACTATACTATAGTAGAATTATATATAAAGTAAAAATATTTAAAGCTAAACCTTATAATAAAGCCCTTTACCTTTATTAATACTATTAATACTTTAAATATAGCTATATAATAGTATACTATATATTAGCCCTATACTATAGCTATTATATAACTACTTACTATAATAATAAAAGTAATTACTTAGCTTTTATAAAAGTAGTTTAAAAATACTATATAAACTACTTAAGTTTTTACTTAATATAGTTAAAGAGTTATAAAACTATTAATAAATAATAAGCTAAGGCTTATACTATATATTTAAACTAGCTTAATATCTTTATTATTTTAGCTAAATTAAAAACTAAAAAATAAACTAAAGTAATAAAAGGTAAGAGAAAATTAACTAACTTTATACTTTTTTATAAAATATTACTATAAAAATATATTAGCTATTTATAAAATAGCTATTTAATAATAGCTAATAAAGACTTTATTACTATATTACTTTTTTTTTACTTAAAAAAAGCTATTAAAGCTTTTTTATAAAACTATAGTAGTTTTATAGTAAAAGTACTATTAATAAAAACTAATATCTTTTTTAATTAATAAATATAATTATATAAGTTATATATTAAAATATATAAAAAAAAACCTACGTAGTTTATATAGCTTTTAAAGCTTAGCTTAAAACTAATATAGTTATACTTTAAGAACTTAGTAAAAGTAATAAACTACCTTTTAATTTAAGTTTTAAGCTTTATTAGCTAATAGCTTAAAGTAATTATATAACTATATATATTTATTATTATTATAATCCTAAGTTATAAATAATATAGGTAAGCACTAATTAATATTTAATTACACTATAAAATACTAATATATATTTAATTTACTCCCTTAACTATAAATAAAACTGAATATTCCTTTTTTATATACTTTTAAAGGAACTTATATAGCTTTATAGTATTTTTATTAAGGACTTTAACTAATACTATTTATTATAAAACTACTATAAATATATATTATTAAAAAGTAAAACACTACTTATAATTATAAAGTAATAATAACTTAAACTTATTATATTTTAAAGGGAAATAATATAAAGAACTTAAGGTAAAAAGGATAGTATTATTAATTATATATAGGTATTTATAAATATAATATTATAGTTTCTAAAGGGATATAACCTTATTAGCTTTAACTATATACTATAGCTTATTTATATTAATACTAAAAATACTAACCTTTTACTTATAAAATACTAATTTAAATAGTATTATATAAATAAAAACCTTATATTTACTAAGGTAATATATTAGCTTTACCTTAATAACTTCCTTTTCTCCTTAGTATATATAAACTATATAAATATATTTACTAAATAACTTATAGTAAAACTTAATATTATTACTATAATTATAATACTAAAAGGGCCTTATATTAATCTTTATATATAACTATAAATAATTATAACTTTCGCAAATTCGCCTGCACTGCAACAGCGCTATAGAATCGACTTTAATTCGCTTAAAAAGTTAATAAAAAGATTTACCTTACCTATTTACCCCCCTCCTTAATAGTGTATTAGGCCTAAAGTATAGGAGCAGTAGGTAATATAATAAATATTATTATAAATAGTAAGAATTATAGCCTTTTTTAGAGTTACTATAACCCCTTTACTAATTTAGGTAGAATTATATTTAGTAACTAAGTTAATCCTAAGTTTAATATAATATAAGACTAAATATTAGTATACTTATAACTAAAATATAATAAAATTACTAAGTTAGTGCTATCTTTTTTACTAAAAGAGCTTTAGAATATTATCTTATATATTATTAATATAAAGACTATATAGGCTTAATAAAAGGCTATAACTTACTCCTACCTAACGCTTAAGGATTTAGTAATAACCTTTACCCTTAAAGTAATAGTTAAGAAAATAGTTAAAAAGGTACTTTAACTTAAAATTATAATAGAAATATTATAGGTAAGAGTTATAGCTAGCAGCCTACTTACCTATTTTTTTATTATAGTAGCTTAACCCTTTATTTTTATAGTAATCCCTCTATATATTTACTATAAAACTATTATAAAAGAATAAGGTATTAATAATATAGCTAAAAGCTATAGCTTAAAAAAGATTATTAATACTATTAATAAAGCTATAGATAAAAATACTATAGTAGTAGTATACTACCTTTATAATAAAAATATAATAGTTACCTTTAAGAAAATAGCTAAGGCTTATATAAAAGATACTACTTAGGTTTAAACTATATTTAAGCTAAAGGTAATACTAAACTATTAAGTGTTTAATATTATTATTAAAGGCTTTCCTATTTACTATACTTAAAATACTATAAAAGAAACTATTATAAGTAACTTAGCTAACGCTAATAAATATATAATTATAAGAGTAGTAGCATAGAAACTATATAGAACTTTTATATAAGCGCCCTTAATTATAGGCGTTAATAATATTAATATAGCTAATAAACTATACTATAGCAGAATTATATATAAAGTAGAAATATTTAAAGCTAAACCTTATAATAAAGCCTTTTATCCCTATTAATACTACTAATACTTTAAATATAGCTATATAGTAGTATACTATATATTAGCCCTATATTATAGCTGCTATATAGCTGCTTAATATAATAATAAAAACAACTACTTAGCCCTTATAAAAGTAGTATAGAAATATTATATAAACTACTTAGGTTCTTACTTAATATAGTTAAAAAGCTATAAAACTACTAATAAGTAATAGGCTAAGGCCTATACTATATACCTAAATTAGCTTAGTGCCTTTACTACTTTAGCTAAATTAAAAACTAAAGAATAAATTAAAGTAATAAAAAGTAAAAGAAGATTAGCTAGCTTTATACTTTTTTATAAAGTATTATTATAAAAATATATTAGCTACCTATAGAGTAGCTACTTAATAATAGCTAATAAGGACTTTATTACTATACTACCCCCCTTTTATCTAAAAGGAGCTATTAAGGCTTTTTTATAAAACTATAGCAGTCTTATAGTAAAGGTATTACTAATAGAAACTAATACTCTCTTTAATTAATAAATATAACTATATAAGTTATATACTAAAATATATAAAAGAAAACCTACTTAGTTTATATAGCTTTTAAAGCTTAGCTTAAAACTAATATAGTTACACTTTAAGAACTTAATAAAAGTAGTAAACTACCCCTTAACTTAAGTCTTAAACTTTATTAATTAGCAGCTTAAAGTAACTATATAGCTATATATATTTACTACTACTATAGTCTTAAGTTATAAATAATATAGGTAGGCACTAACTAGTGTATAATTATATTATAAAACACTAATATATATTTAATTTACTCCCTTAACTATAAATAAAACTAAATATCCCCCCTTTATACACTCTTAAAAGAGCTTATATAGCCTTATAGCGTTTTTATTAGGGACTTTAATTAATACTATTTATTATAAAACTATTATAGATATATATTACTAAAAAGTAAAACACTACTTATAATTATAAAGTAGTAGTAGCTTAAACTTACTATACCTTAAAGGGAAATAATATAAAGAATTTAAGGTAAAAGAAATAGTACTATTAATTATATATAGGTATTTATAAATATAGTATTATAGTTTCTAAAGGGGTGTAACTTTATTAGTTTTAACTATATACTATAGCTTATTTATATTAATACTAAAGATACTAACCCCTTACTTATAGAATATTAATTTAAATAGTACTATATAAATAAAAACCTTATATTTATTAAGGTAGTATACTAGCTTTACCTTAATAACTTTCTTTTCTCCTTAGTATATATAAGCTATATAAATATATTTATAAAATAGCTTATAGTAAAACTTTATATTATTACTATAACTATAACACTAAAAGGGCCTTATATTAGTCTTTATATATAACTATAGTAGAACCTTAAAATAAAAAAGGTAGTTTAAAATGCTTATAAAGCTTAAAGATAATAGCGCTACTAATATACCTTAGTAAATTAAGAGGCTATATTTAAGATAGTAGCGCGCTAAAACTATATTATATATAATAAGTAATATAGCTTTTAGTAAAAGGTAGTAGTAAAAGTAATAGTAAGTAAAGGGAGCCTTTAAAAGCTTAAATAATAGGCTAAACTAAAAAGTAAACTTTTATTAAAAACTTAGTAGGTCCTACCTTTATACTAAGGCATAGGTAAATCCTAAACACTATAATATATTTATTAAGGTAAAGCTAAAGCTTTTTTTAATTAATTCTTCCTAATATTTATAGTAAAAATAAATAACCTTTTAAATAACCTTAGCACTTACCTTAATACTATAGTATTTCTTAATAAGGATAAATTTATAATAAAAGAGATTTATAATATCCTTAAATAGCTATTAAACTAAAAAGCGCTTAGACTTAATAAGCTTTTAGCTAGGTTTTTAAAGGTATATAATAAACCTTTAGCTTATACTTTAGCTACTCTTCTTAATATATACTACTAAGCTAAATACTATTTAAAACTATTTTAAAAAGCTAAGGTAATTATCTTATATAAGCTTAAAAAGACCCCTTTAGAAATATAATATATAAGAGTATAGCGTTTTATTTCTCTCTTAAATATAATAGGTAAAATCCTTAAAGTAGCAGTAATAGTATAAATTACTTTTATATTTAAGGAGAGAGGCACTTTTCTTAATCTTTAAATAGATAATAAAGTAAACTACTTTACTAAGGTAGCCCTTAATATTTTAATAAAAGCTATAAAAATAGTATAGTACTATAGTAGAACTATATTACTTCTTTAACTAAATATCTCTATAGCCTTTAATATAGTTTACTATAAATAACTAATATATATAATACTTACTACTAAATTACTTATATAAATAGTATAGTAGGCTTAGGCTTTTACTAATAAATAAGAAGCCTACCTAATATTTAAAGGTAAAATAGCTACTACCTAACTTATACCTATAAGGGTCCTATAAGAGTCCTTTATATCCCTAATACTATTTCTATTATATATTATACCTTTATATAAAAAACTTAAAATAATTTACTCTACCTTAGTCCTTAGATTCTTAGATAATATAAACATCCTAATATATAAATATATAATAAAAGAGATATAAAAACGCCTTAAGACTATATAAAAGGTTTACTAGGAATAGTTTTAGAAATCTAGCCTTTAATTCTATCCTTAAAAAAGTAAACTTATTTATTTTACTAAAAAAAGACAACTAAATATAATATAGGTTTAGCTTAATAATACTATAATTTAGCTAGTATAAGCTATATACTTCTTAAGAGTTTAAATATACTATAAGCTATAGTAAAAGGTATATTAAAAACAGCTTATTAAAAAGCTTATATATTAATAGCTAGCCCTTACTACACTTATAGTATTTATATAGGGGTGCTTACTATAAAAATTAAGACTCTTATATATATAGGTTATATAAAGCCTTATTATATATAATATAGGTATATACTATACCCTTATTAAATAAAGTAATATAGCTAAGGGTATTATAAAGGTATTTATTATAAAATAAATTAAGTGCCTTTAAGTAGTATTAAGCGCTTATAAAGCAATACTATAAACCTTACTTAAAACTAAAATAATAGTATTACCCCTTAACCTTTACCTTAACTACTAAGTTTAGTAATACTATAAATATATTAAAATAAATAGTATAGTAATAAGGATTTATATTATATATATTATAGTTATAACACACCTTTACTATTAAGCAATCTATTAAAAATAAATATAGGTTATAAACTATAAGCTATTCTTAAACTGCCTCCCTTTTAATTCTAAGGCCTTTAGTTTAAGCTAAAAACTAAAAAAAGAATAGAAAGATAGGTAGTATAAGAATAGGACTAAAGCCTTTACTTATAATTTATATTAGAATTAGTATATAGCTAAATAGGACCCTAACTTTTATTTAAAAGTAAAAATTATCTAACTCTACTACTATTTTACTAAGTTTAAATTAATAGCTTTTATTTAAATATATATAAAAAAGATTAGCTTTAATTGCTTTTTTTATAACTATTACGTTTTTAAAGTAAACTTACTAATATACTACTACTAAGGTAAAGAGAAGAACTATTAATATTTAATTATATAGTACTTAAAATATAACTACTTTTAACTAATAGGCGCTAAAATAAGACTAATATAGAACTAAAGGGATATCTATATAGCTCTTAACTTACTTAAATTAGTAAAATATCTTACTTAATAAATACTTAGTATTAGCTAACTTTTTTAATATTATTTAGCCTTTATACTTTAAAAAAGATAGGAGATTAACTATATAAAGGAGAATAAGGCCTAAGGTAAACTTAGTAAGGAGATAAGAGAGATATAGGTAGAAAGGAGCTTATATAGTTATTATATAAAGACTAATAACTATAAATAAATATAAAAGAGTAGTAAAAGAAAGGCTATACTAAGACTAAGCTATAGCTATTTAATTTATTTATTTATAGAAATTATAAAGTAAAAAGGAAAATAGCTATTAAAAACACTTTAAGTACTTTAAAAGCAGCCTTAAGGGCGCCTTTAGGTCCTATTATAGCCTTAAGTTACCCCCCTCTCCCCTTCTTTTAAACCCCCTTTCTCTTTACTTATTTTACCTTTATTTTCTATTCCCTTTCCTTTTTTTTTACTATTTTTAGCTAGGTTCCCTTTTATAGCTACTATAGCTACTATTATTAATAGGGTATTAGTTTACTTTATAGCTATAGCTAAATATTTTATATAGCTTAGTATATCCTACTTAAAGCCTTTAAAGACTACCTTAGTAATAATAAGGGTTTAACTTATACTTAGCTTAGCATTAATTAAGCGCTAAGTAGTTCTTTAAACCTTTTTATATACTTTAAACTATAATATATTAGCTAAGTAAAGATAGATATAAGATTAAACTAAACTTATATTAAATAAAGACTTTAAATTATCCTTATCTTTATTATTATAAGTTACTTAGAAATTAAAAAGAGCCTATATCTTTATTTAATAAAAGGTATATATAAGTAAGGGCTGCTTTAGTTAGAAACTATATTAAATCTAAAGTAAACTAGAATAACTTACCTTATTATAATTATACCTTACTATATAGTATTTAAAATAGAAACTACTAATACCTAAATAATTAATAGCTATAATAGACCTAAAGGGGGCTTAAGAGGGAACTTACCTTTTTAATTATAGTAACTTTTTCTTAGATTTTTTATTTATATAATATAAGAATTATAGGGCTATTACTACTAAAGGCTTTAAGGGGGTTAGTACTAAAACTAAGCTAAACCTTAAGATAACTTATTAAGCTTTAATTAGTTTATTAAGGTATAGTTTTCTCTTAAAATTATTAGTAAAACTAAAGACTTAAACTAAGCTTATATTAGAAATTAAAGAGAAAAGGGAAGGGCACTTATTAATTTAAGCTTTTACTATAAAAAAAAAGAGAAAAAAGAGGTCCTTAAATCTAAGGGGGGGGGCCTTACTTATAAAAAAAGACCTAACCTTTTAAATTACTTATTAATAAGCTAGTCTTAATTAGGAAATTAAAAAGTAGAAATATAGAAGTATAGTAGTACTAACAAACTCCTACCCTAAACCTAAACTAAACCCTTAGCTTATTTATATTAAATTAGTAACTATATACTAAATTAGTAACTATATTTTTAATTAAGTAAGTTTAATAATATATTACCTAATATAGAACTACTATATAATATATCTTAAAAGTGTTAAATAAGTAACTAATATAAACTCCTATTAGCTTTAGACTAGACTATACTTAGATATTTTTAATATATATTTAAACTATATATCTTTAATATATAAATTATATATACCTATTGTGTTAATCTTTCCTTAGCCCTTTTAGCAACTATAGCTGCTAACTTAGCTAGTAGTACACTATATTTTATATACTAAAACCGCTAAGGTTCTATATAAGGGCCTTAATTATAGGTTAATATATAGTAGTATATAGGTTTTCCTCCCTGCTTTAGGGTTTTTCCTATATAGTAAAATAAGCAGAGGTACTAGAAAGTAGCTCCTAGAGCTATTTAGTGTAATTTAATAATAATAATAATATAACTATAGTAAAACCTTAAAATAAAAAAGGTAGTTTAAAATACTTATAAAGCTTAAAAATAATAGCGCTACTAATATACCTTAGTAAATTAAAAAGCTATATTTAAAATAATAGTATATTAAAACTATATTATATATAATAAGTAATATAGCTTTTAGTAAAGAGTAGTAGTAAAGGTAATAGTAAATAAAAAAAGCCTTTAAAAGCTTAAATAATAAGCTAAACTAAAAAGTAAACTTTTATTAAAAACTTAATAAGTTTTACTCTTATATTAAAGTATAAGTAAATTTTAAATACTATACTATATTTACTAAAGTAAAGCTAAAGCTTTTTTTAATTAGTTTTTCTTAATATTTATAGTAAAAATAAATAACCTTTTTGTTAGTCCGGCTGGTATTATATATAATAAAAAGGGGTAATAGAAAAAGGGTCTAATTTAGCTTGTTTATAAAGGTTCTAAGCTAGCTCAGAAGGTTAGAAAAGGTAGGAAAAGTAGTGTTATTATTAGCCTACTTTTCCCCCTAAGTGCAGCCCTATATTTATAGGGATACACCTAATAGAAGCGCTGCTCTTACTTCTATTAATCCGCTAGGCTATACTAAGGTTCTCCTATAAAGGAAGTAATTCTAACACTTATAAATTCTCTCTTTTTTTAAAGAAAAGAAATTACTTAAAAAGTAGCTTAAAAAATAAATAAAATTTAAAGTGTTTACTTTTATAAGAAGGCCTTTAATTAGTTAGCTTTATGCTAAACTAATCCTAAGCTACTTTAACTATAAAAAACACTATATATATATATACAACCCCCTTAATCCCACTTATTAGGCTGCTTTCCTCTTAACCTATCCTTCTACTTATATTCTAGCTTTATTTATATTAATAAAGCCCTTAAGAGCCTTATTTAGCATTGCCTTTATTATTAAGTCTATAATATTATCTTCCCTATTAATCTAGTAGATCTCTATAATCTCTTGCTACTTATATAACTACTAAAGGGCTATAATATTAATTATAAGCTTCTTTTCCTTTATTATTCTTAATTTTATAAGGTATTTATATAGCGAAAAAAAATCTATATAGATAATTATTAGTATCTATAGAATTTATAACTTTTTAGCAATTATATTTAATATAGTGCCTATTATATAGGTAATATTAGCACCTTATACTATTCTATATAGCTCTAATATAAGAGCACTTCTTATAACTCTCTTACTTTTTATTAAGCTATATATAATAATATTACTATAAAGCTTAAATTTAGCATTAGTACTATTCTTTTTCTTATTACTAAGGATTATTATAAAGCTAATTTATAAGCTTAAGTCTTTATTATTTATAAAAAAACTATTAATAAAGATATATAAAGCTACTAATTTAAGCTTAAGTAAAATATATTAAATTCCTTATTTAAAATTATTAATCTGCTACTAAATTCTCTTATTAAGCTTATTTATATTAGTTTAATTAAGGTCTTAAACTTATACTATAACTAAGAGATTAAAAGTAGCTTTAGGTTAGTAGATTATTAAAATATATACTTTATAAGCTTATTACCTTATATATTCTGCCTTTATACTTAGCTTATTAGTCTTAACTATTATAAGCTTACTACTTTAGCCTTTCTACCTAACTTCTATACTTTTATTTTTATACTATAAGAGAATATAGCTATTAAAGATAAAGGGTTTTTTAAATATTAGCCTTTACTTTAGTTTTATAATAAACCTAGCGTTTTTTAACTTAGCTTCTTCTTTTTTAAAAAATATAGTATTACTAAGGCTAAGGGTATTATTAGTTTGTATTTTAATAATACTAAAGTTTAAGTTCTTATCTAAAGTAATTAATAAGTATAGGTTATAGCTTAAGATTATTATTATAAGCTTTTCTTAATAATGCTTTATATAGATTGCTTATTAGTAAGTGCTTACCTTAGCTATTCTATAAAGTAGCTTAATTACTTCTATAATTATATTAGTAGGATATAAATAAGTAATTTATTAAGGCAACCTTATAATAATTAGCCTATTAAGCGTAGTCTAAGACTATATATAGGCTTATATAATATCTTAAATCTATAAGAAAATATCCTCTTTTACTAATAATAGTGCTAGTGCTATAATAAGTTATTAGCTAGCTTATTAGATTATTAGTAACTATATAAGAATTATATCTTTTCCTTTATTACTATACCCTTAGATTACTAGCCTTAATTTTTTATAAGGCTTATTAGTGCCTTTGCCTTTTACCTCTTAAACTATATAAGAGTTAAAAATGCAGTAATTTCTATATTTTTCTAGGTTAAAAGCAATAAATCTAAAGACTTTATAGAATAATAAGGCATTAACCTTTTTCTTATTAAATTTAGCAAAGGGCTTACTTTTATTAGTTATTTTACCTTCCTTTCTAAGGTTTACTATAAGCTAAAAATTATTCTTTTTCTTAGTAATTAAAAAGCAAAATCCCTAGTATTATCCTTATAGCTATTACTAATATATATAGTAGCTATTATTTTCTTAGTTTTATTCCCTAGCGCCTTCCCTTTTTCCTTCTCTTATATATCTCTTTTTTCTAAGTTTTACTATAATAATATCTTAAAGTTAGTAAAAGAGAGGCATATAATATACTTAATGCCTCTTTATCTTACTAACTATACCTATAGTAAACTAATATAAGGGATATTATCTTAATATCCCTTACCTTTTTAGTTTATAACTTACTAACTTATAGTATTATTTACTATAAGCCCTTTATACCTCTCTTAAAAAATAATATAATTATACTAAAGATAGTAGTTCTTTATAGTATTAATTGCTATAGGCGCTTAAGGGGCACTTTAAGGCTGCCTCTTACCTATAATAATTATTATTATAAGAACCTTATAATAATACTATTTCTTTATAGTAATAATTACTATAAGTATATAAGGGGCACCTTTAAGCTACCCCTTACCTATAGTAATTATTACTATAAAGACCTTAGTAATAAATATATTTATTATTTTCTTAATATTATCTCTTAAAATCCTTAGTATAGTAATTATTACTATAAAAACCTTTTTTAGTTATCCCCTTTCCCTTTTTATAAGTAGTACTACTATAGCCCCCTTAGCTTACACTAAGGGCGACTTTATCCTCCTATAAAGTTCCTCCTCTTCCTTATTTACCTCCTTCTCTTCCTTATTTGCCTCTTTCTCTTTTTTATTTACCTCCTTCTCTTTCTTATTTACCTTTACCTCTTCCTTATTCTCCTCCTCTTTTAATATACTAATAACCTTATTATTATTAGTTAGTCCTATTATATAAGGCTTTATAACTATACTTTAAAAGTTTATAAGGCTATTAAGTATTACTATAGTATAAGTCTTATTATTTATAGCTAGTAAC
>SRPV01000779.1:0-13982 GCA_018360135.1 Claviceps sorghi | reverse complement strand
TTATTTATATAGGAAAATAAAAAAATAGACTTATAGCTATATAAATAAGGTGCTAATATGCTCCCTAAATGTTAACTTAGTGAAAATTAGCGTGTAACTTTAAAAATCAGAAAAATTAACTAATTATATAAAAAAATTCCCCTTATTCTAGCAATAAAAATGCTAATTACGAAATCTTCTATAACCCCTTAGTTGTTGCGTAAATTAGCTGCAAAGTGTGCCTTAAGGTAGCCTACTATGTAGCCCCTAGGGTAAGCAGCTTAAATCTTTAAGCTGATTTTTAATTGCTTACTTAGTTGCCGCAAAAATCAATTCTAAAGTCTTACTAAGCCTAACGGACTGTTAGGTTCCTAATTGGGCGTGCGCTAGCTGCCACAAGGCATAATTAGAAGGGAAAAGGCAAGAAAAGTGGGGCGCTCACAGCTGCGAGCTACGAGCGGAAGAATTGATTCTGCAAGCGCTGCACGCAGCTCTAGGCCGCTTGCAACGCCGGCAACAGCTAAGAAAAGCCCCCTAAGGGTCCCTATAAGGGTCCCTATAAGGCAGGGGCTAAGGGTCACTATAAGGCCTATTGAGAGGCCTAATAGATAAGGAAGTCCCCTGAAAATAGCTGTTATTTTCAACAATTATACTATAGAATACTAATATATATTTAATTTACTTCTCTAACTATAAATAAAACTAAATATCCCCCCTTTATACACTTTTAAAAGAGCTTATATAGCTTTATAGCGTTTTTATTAAGGACTTTAACTAACACTATTTATTATAGGACTGCTATAAATATATATTATTAAAAAGCAAAATACTACTTATAGTTATAGAGTAGTAGTAGCTTAAATTTACTATACCTTAAGGGGAAATAATATAAAAAACTTAAGGTAAAAGGGATAGTATTATTAACTATATATAGGTATTTATAGATATAGTATTATAGTTTTTAGGGGGGTATAACCTTATTAGTTTTAACTATATATTATAGCTTATCTATATTAATACTAAAGACACTAACCCTTTACTTATAAAATACTAATTTAAATAGCACTATATAAATAAAGACTTTATATTTACTAAAGTAGTATATTAGCTTTACTTTAATAACTTTCTTTTCTCCTTAGTATATATAAGCTATATAAATATATTTATAGAATAGCTTATAGTAGAACTTTATATTATTGCTATAACTATAATACTAAAAGGGCTTTATATTAGTTCTTATATATAACTATAGTAGAACCTTAGGATAAAAGAGGTAGTTTAGGATGCTTATAAAGCTTAAAGATAATAGTACTACTAATATACCCTAGCAAATTAAGAGGCTATATCTAAGGCAGTAGTATATTAAAACTATATTATATATAATAAGTAATGCAGCTTTTAGTAAAGGGTAGTAGCAGAAGTAATAGTAAGTAAAGGGAGCTTTTAAAAGCTTAAATAATAGATTAAACTAAAAAGTAGACTCCTATTAAAAACCTAATAGGTCCTACCCTTATATTAAGGCGTAGGCAAATCCTAAATACTATAATATACTTATTAAGGTAAAGTTAAAGCTTTTTCTAATTAGTTCTTCCTAATATTTATAGTGAAAATAGATAACCTTTTAGATAACCTTAGTACCTACCTTAATTTTGTAGCATTTCTTAATAAGGATAAATTTATAATAGATAAGATCTATAATATCCTTAAGTAGTTACTAAACTAAAAAGCGCTTAGACTTAATAAGCTCTTAGCTAGGTTTCTAAAGGTATATAGTAAACCTTTAGCTTACGCTTTAGCTACTCTTTTTAATATATATTATTAGGCTAAATACTACTTAGAACTATTTTAAAAAGCTAAGGTAGTTATTTTATATAAGCTTAAGAAGACCCCCTTAGAAATATAATATATAGGAGTATAGTGTTTTATTTCTCTTTTAAGTATAATAGGTAAAATCCTTAAAGTAGTAGTAGTAGTATAAATTACCCTTATATTTAAGGAGGGAGGCGCCCTCTTTAATCTTTAAATAGGTAATAAAGTAAACTACTTTATTAAGGTAGCCCTTAGTATTTTAGTAAAAGCTATAAAAATAGTATAGTACTATAGCAGAATTATATTGCTTCTCTAACTAAATATCTCTATAGCTTTTAATATAGTTTACTATAAATAACTAATATATATAATACTTACTGCTAGTTTACTTATATAAATAGTATAGTAAGCTTAAGCTTTTATTAATAGATAAGAAGCTTATTTAATATTTAAAGGTAAAATAGCTACTATTTAACCTATACCTATAGGGGTTTTATAAGGGTCCTTTATATCTTTAATACTATTTCTATTATATATTATACCCTTATATAAAAAACTTAAAATAGTTTACTTTACTTTAATCTTTAGATTCTTAGATAATATAAATATCTTAATATATAAATATATAATAAGAGAGATATAAGAACGCCTTAAGATTATATAAAAGGTTTACTAAGAATAGTCTTAGAAATCTAGCCTTTAATTCTATCCTTAAAAAAGTAAACTTATTTATTTTACTAAGAAAAGATAACTAAATATAATATAGGTTTAGCTTAGTAATACTATAATTTAGCTAATATAGGCTATACACTTCCTAAGAGTTTAAGTATACTATAAGCTATAGTAAAAGGTATATTAGAAATAGCTTACTAAAAAGCTTATATACTAATAGCTAGCCTTTACTATACTTATAGTATTTATATAAGGGTGCCTACTATAGAAATTAAGACTTTTATATATATAGGTTATATAGAGCCTTATTATATATAGTATAGGTGTATACTACACCCTTATTAAATAAAGTAATATAGCTAAAGGTATTATAAAGGTATTTATTATAAAATAAACTAAGTGTTTTTAGGCAGTATTAAGCGCTTATAAGGTAATGCTATAAACCTTACTTAAGACTAAAATAGTAGTATTACCCCTTAACCTTTACCTTAACTACTAAGTTTAGTAATACTATAAATATATTAAAATAAATAGTATAGTAATAAGGATTTATACTATATATACTATAGTTGCAATATACCTCTACTATTAGGTAATTTATTAAAGATAAATATAGGTTATAAACTATAAGCTATTCCTAAACTACTCCCTCTTTAATTCTAAGGCTTTTAGTTTAAGCTAAAAACTAAAAAAAGAATAGAAAGATAGGTAGTATAAGAATAAAACTAAAGCCTTTATCTATAATCTATATTAAGACTAGTATATAGCTAAATAAGACCTTAACTTTTATTTTAAGGTAAAAATTATCTAACTTTACTACTACTTTATTAAGTTTAAATTAGTAGCCTTTATTTAAATATATATAAAAAAGATTAGCTTTAATTACTTCCTTTATAACTACTATATTTCTAAGGTAGAATTACTAATATACTACTACTAAGGTAAAGAGGAGGACTATTAATATTTAATTATATAATACTTAAAATATAACTACCTTTAACTAATAAGCACTAAAGTAGGACTAATATAGAACTAAAGGGATATTTATATAGCCTTTAACTTACTTAAATTAGCGAAATATTTTACTTAATAGATACTTAGCATTAGCTAACTCCTTTAATACTATTTAGCCCTTATACTTTAAAAAAAATAGGAGATTAACTATATAAAAGAGAATAGGGCTTAAGGCAGACTTAATAAAGAGATAAAGGGGATATAGGTAGAAAGGAGCCTATATAGTTATTATATAAAGACTAATAACTATAAATAAATATAAGAGAGTAGTAAAAGGGAGGCTATACTAAGACTAAGCTATAGCTACTTAATTTATTTATCTATAAAAATTATAAAGTAAAAAAGAAAATAGCTATTAAAGATACTTTAAGTGCCTTAAGGGCATTCTTAAAGGCGCTCTTAAGTCCTATTATAGCCTTAAGTTACCCTCTTTTTCTCTTTTTTTAAACCCTTTCTCTTCTTACTTATTTTACCTTTATTTCCTATCCCCTTCCCTCTCTCTTTATTATTCTTAGCTAGGTTCTCTTCTATAGCTACTATAGCTACTATTACTAATAAGGTATTAGTCTACTTTATAGCTATAGCTAAATATTTTATATAGCTTAGTATATTTTATTTAAAGCCTTTAAAGACTACCTTAGTAATAGTAAGGGTTTAACCTATACTTAGCTTAGTATTAACTAAGCGCTAAGTAGTCCCTTAAACCTTTTTATATACTTTAAACTATAATATATTAGCTAAATAAGGATAGATATAGAATTAGACTAAACTTATATTAAATAGGGACTTTAGATTATTCTTATCTTTATTATTATAAGTTACTTAGAAATTAAGAAAAGCTTATATCTCTATTTAGTAAAAGGTATATATAGGTAAAGGCTGCTTTAGTTAGGGACTATATTAAACCTAAAATAAATTAAAATAACTTACCCTATTATAATTATACCTTACTATATAGTATTTAAAATAGGAACTATTAGTGCCTAAATAATTAATAGCTATAATAGACTTAAAGGGGGCTTAGGAGGGAACTTACCTTTCTAATTATAGCAACTTTTTCTTAGATTTTTTATTTATATAATATAAGAATTATAAGGCTATTACTATTAAAGGCCTTAAAGGGGTTAGTATTAAAACTAAGTTAAACCTTAGAATAACTTACTAAGCTTTAATTAGTTTATTAAGGTATAGTCTTTCCTTAAAATTATTAGTAAAACTAAAAACCTAAATTAAGCTTATATTAAAAACTAAAAGGAAAAAGGAAAGGCACTTACTAATTTAAGCTTTTACTATAAAAAAGAAGAGAAAAGAGAGATTCTTAGACCTAAGGGGGGGGGCCTTACTTATAAAAAAAAACCTAACCTCTTAAATTACTTATTAGTAAGCTAATTTTAATTAAGAAATTAAAGAGTAAAAATATAAAAGTATAGTAGTATTAATAAACTTCTACTTTAAACCTAAACTAAACCCTTAGCTTATTTATACTAAATTAGTAACTATATATTAGATTAATAACTATATTCTTAATTAAGTAAGTCTAATAACGCATTACTTAACATAGAACTATTATATAATACGTTTTAAAAGTGTTAAATAAGCAACTAACGCAGACTTTTATTAGCTTTAGACTAAACTACACCTAGATATCTCTAACACACGCTTAAACTACGCATCCCTAATGTGTAAATTATATATGCCTATTATGTTAATCTTTCCTTAGCCCTTTTAGTAACTATAGCTGCTAACTTAGTTAATAATATACTATATTTTACGTGCTAAAACCGCTAAGGTCTTATATAAGGGCCCTAATTATAGGCTAATATATAATAGTATATAGGTTTTTCTCCCTACTCTAAGGTTTTTCCTATATAGTAAAATAAGCAGAGGTACTAAATAGTAGCTCCTAAAGCTATTTAGTGTAATTTAATAATAATAATAATAATAACTTAGAGATATTTAATATATTTAGATTATAGTATATAAATAACTATAAGTTATTAATACTTAATTAATTAAAACCTAAGTTTTATAAAAAAATCCTACTTTTTTTTATTTTTTTCTTACCTTTTTTATTAATAACGCTATTATAAATACTATAATAAGCAGTTAATATAAAGCTATAAGTATATAATTAACTATAATATAATAGCTTAAGTAGATTATCTTTCTTTTAAATAAATAGAATTTATATATAGTTTATATAAGCTTATTATTTAGCTATAGGGGTAGTGTTAAATATTATAGAATTCCTTAGTCCTACCTTAGCTAGAACCTTTAGTCTATAATACCTTAGTATATAGCCTTATATCTTAGGCATCTAGCCTAAGATACCTATTACACACATTTTGTATGCAGCTAGCATTTCCTCTGAGATAGTCTCTACATAGCTCCATATACTATCATTCCACAGACTCCTCCTCATTCGCGACCAGATGCCTCTTTTCTATGCCGTGCCTGTTGAGACTGCGTTGTTCCCACTGCACTAGCATGAGGCGCCTCTTGTGCATTTTCACGCGCGCGTTTGCCTTGCGCTCGTTGGTTCTGGACGAACAATGCGTGTCGCCCAGTTCCTTGGCTGCGCGGCATTTCCGTGACCGTCATCATCGTGTGTTTGGCGGCGTTGACGCAGCGGGCTTTACGTCCTCAACTGGGCATTCAGCGAACAGATACTGACGGGCGCATGGCCTCGATAGAGACGAGGTCATCGGCAGTACGCACACCTTGGTAACGATGCGCAGTCGTAAAGGCGCAACGGCGTCGAGACGCAGTTGTTCAGGGGCATGCACCAACGACTCCTGACGCAGGATGACAGTAGGCTTCTGCAGCGAAGGGACAGTGTCTGTCTTGGCGGAGCGTCAGTCTTCCGGCATAAACTCCATTGGAAGGCGTGTTTACGCACTGCTTCGAGGGTTTTCCAGCGACTCCATGCTGGTTTCCGTGGCTATCGTGCGCGGGTCCTCTGCTCGGGCTCATCCGAGTCAAGCAATGACATGGCAAGTTAATATCTACCACCCATGTTCGTTTACCGTCGACAAGGGAAGAGCGAGACACAGCTTCATTTCAAGTGCGTGGGCCGAGGGCCTGAACTCCTTTGATACTCAGGCAGGTAAAAGCCAACACGTTTCTTGCAAGAAAAATCCGTCATTTTTGACAGTAGAGCGAAGGTTTTAGAGTTCAATAGGAGCACAGCACCGCTGCAGTTTCGAGACAAACTGACTTCACGCGAGCCATTACGAGATGTCAATCCACAAGCCGGCAGGTTCCGATACCACCCTGGGTCATCAAGTCAATAAGGGATAGTGACCTACGGTTTCTTTATCTGCGGTTTACGCACCGCCGTGTTTGATCGAGACGCAGCTTCGGTGGCAGGCTAACGGGAACCCTCGGTCATGAAGCTGCGGAGAACGCATCATGGAACAACACAAGCCCCTCGACGCTAGGCCAAGCAAATCAGTTCAAAGCAGTGCCATCGACTTTGCTGCTTCAGCGCCATGACCAACCCGAGGTGTTGTCGTGGGCGAAAAATAAAATAAAATAAAAATAAAATAAAATAAAAATCTTGCGCCAAACTTTTCGGCGAGGAGCATAGCAGAGGCTAGAGCACCAACACTGCACGACCCGTTGGCTGGTCCAACGGCCATGTTCATTCACACGCATTGACGTCAACAATCAAGTCGGTCATGTTTCTCGGCTCATCCGGGAAGCAGACCGACGAGGTTCCCAGCCATAGCGGCCGAGGCGAACCGCCCCGGCTTCACAATCAACCAATGGCGACGGCAAGACTGATGAGAGGCACCAGGCCGCTGAAACGATTCGCAATGGTTTGGAGGATCGAGGGTTCGACTCTCGGGCCTTGGCTCCTTCCGGGAATGTCCAGGACGCTGCGTAGATGAGATGAGACATGAGCATCATGACTGCTTCTTGGGTGGGGCACGACCGGAACCAGTGCTTGATGAAGAAAATCGCGTCAGGCGCCGGCTGCGTGAGCAAGCGAGGGAACCGGCGTCAAACGACAAGAACGTTGTCCGTGGTCGCTCACGAGCTAGACAGGGAGAAGGCAGCGGTGCCTTGATGGATCCAACGGGTTGGTTGTAGAAGTGGCAGCTGTCGCAGCACTGGTCGACGACGTTCGGCGCTCTAGCGACAAGCGGCACGCAGCTGCCGACAGGTGCCCAGGGCCCACCAACCGACCCCACTGTTAGCCGCCGACAATCGATGATTGGACAAGACGTCACTTACCAGACCAGCAACATGGAAGCAACAGGAATCGATGAGAACCAATTGCCTCAGGATTTGCTGCCTCGACCAGGCGCTGGGTCGATGGCACACGCATCATCATGCCACCACCACTTGCATCGGGTGACCAAGCATGGTGGTACGCTGTCACAACTGCCCCCCAACCGGAGCCACGCGCCTGGCCCGGCAGGTGCGTCATGATGCCGAGAAGCCAGCTAGCGGCGCTTTAGCGTGCCGTGATTGGTTAGCGCGGGTGGCAAGCCTGTCCAAAACGAAGCTGCGCGGCGCCAGTCAAGCCCGGTGAGGTCATCGATGATCGAATCATGCATTAATGCCGTTGGCGAGAAACCAAAAAATAGAAAGAAAAAGAAGAAAAGAAAAAAGCGCGCCCAATCATTCTACGCGCTCTCTCGCAACTGCCGATCGCTCCGGGGCAGCGCGGATAGTGCGAACAGCGTGGGCGGCGCGAGCAGAGTGAACATGTATCATCATGATGGGCTCTCGCGTCTTGTGAATCTGTGACGAGCTGCCGGATCGCTCCGCACTTTGAACCGTCTTCCGAGTCCGCCCAGCGCGGGCCAGTTGCCTGTTGGACAAAATGATCAAATAGCACCCGTGACCAAGTCTGCCGAGCCTTCCTTCTCCCGCCTCTTGCTTTTCTTCCTGTGCTACCGAGTCTCAAACCCCTAAACTGTGTTTGACAAACGTACATGGACATTTCTCCCCACGACTCATAGACTCATTACGTACGCAAAACTGAAACTTTGTTTTTTTTTTTTTTTTTTTTTTTTTTTTAAACAAAAAGAAACAAAACGGCCCAACTCAAAATACAGTCGACACGACTTTGCCAACAACACCAGACGCTTTTGATCATTTCACTATTTAATCCCTCCCGCCAAGGCCGAATAGCTGCGTCGAGACAAGCGCAACGCGACCAGCGATTCCAAACACATCATCCTGCACGCCGGCCGCGAGTTCTCCTCCCTTGAAACCAGCACCACGCGTTTGCATCGACAAAACGACCATTCAACCAACTCTCGACCGACAACAACAAACATGTCTGGCATCATCATCTCGATTATTCGCGGGTCCGCACTCCTGTGGACGCTGCTCATCACCGCGCTCATCGGCAATGTCATTGCCCTCAACATCAACGCCTCCTCGTCGGCCATGGCCGCCATCAACTTCACCATGTTCGTCGCCGTCCTGTCATGGGTCGTTCACTTGTACGGTCTTGCCTCGGTCTTCATTACCAGTCTGGGCGCCGCCATCATCCTGCTGCCCCTAGACGGGCTGCTTACGCTCTTCACCTTCATCGACGCCATCGTCCTGGCCGCCAAGCTCCGTGCTCCCAACTGTGGCAACTACAATCCGTTCTCCCTGCCGGCCAACTGGATTGCCTACGGCTCTGCCGATACGGAGAAGCGCTGCCGAGAGATCCAGGCCAGCACCGCCTTCATGTGGTTCCTCTTCGCCACCTCGGCCGCCGCCCTGTTCTTCACCGTCAAGCAAGCTCGCGGCGGGCTCGGCGCCTCCACCCGCACTGGTAGGCCCAACATGTCCCAGACTGGCGTTTAAATGGGCTGTCTCTCGACTCGTAACCCTCCCCCCTTTTCGGGAGCTTTTCGGGAGCGGCCTGGATCGTCGCATGATGGAAAGTGATTTCTTGTGCATGCGACGTCCGACTCGCCTTGAACCAACCGACTTTTCTCCGCACCTGAAGTTAATATAATTGTGTGTGTTTTCAGGCGCCTAAGGTTACGAGATGATGCGAATGATGTCTGGGCTAATCGGATTCGATACGGAGAAGGGGTATTGATTTTTTTTTTTTTGTTTTCTTTTTTTTACGAAGCATTAAACGACGGTGGCCCTGCTGTGGCTTTTGCGGCAGGACAAGCGTGTCGCAAAAGGCCGAGACGCTTTGTCTCGTGTTCTTGTTTGACGCAGTCATGTACGAAATGGCTCGTTACAATCCCTGGGGGGCTGCGATACAAAGGGATGTAACGTTATGACTTTGCCGAAAATATGGATTTTACGATATTTGTGTATACCAAACTTAATACTGGCAACATCGCCGACTAATAGACTTTTTATGAAAAATTTATCATTGTGCTCCACGTTTCTGACGCACAAGCATGCATAACAACTAAAGTAACGTTCCGAGATGTGAATTTGTCCGGAAAAGGGCGCCAAGTTTGATCCCCCCCCAGGCAAGGTTCACCTAGTGACTTCCGTCACCTAAAATGCCAGGGGGTACTGGTTCAGCGGCAAGATATAATACAGCGCATTGCCTCAACCATGATTTGTAGTCCGGCCAGCCGTGATTGACAGGCTTTTGGAAGTGCTTTCCACCCTCTCGTTGTGCCTCTCGGCCTCTTTCAACGCTCCAGAAAGCCCGCTCGGTCTACAACGTAGCAGCTGTTCCTGCTATACCAACAGCCTTGAAAGCCTTCTTGTTCGTCCACCGGACCTCAACGTTGTGCATCCATTCCATATACCGCGACCAACCTGCTCTGCGTTAACGGGATGCTCAAACATCGGCCGAAGAGGATGGCGGGGGGTGGCCAAAGGGAGGAGACGACCAGACAAGAGTGAGGCACAGGGAAAGGAATACGAGGCAAGAGAGGTGGGATGCAAGTGACATGACGTACTCCAATAAGCGAATTTCCTGCCAAAGTACTTGCCCACCCACGGGACGATCATCATGGTCAGCAGCAGCTGCAGCTGCTCCAGCGAGCGCTCCCACTCGGCCTGAGCATCGGAATCGGCATCGGAGTAGCCGTCGCTGGACGTGGATGTCGATGTGGAGGGGAGCGAGTCGAGATCGTCCTCCTTGTCGTTGTATTGGAGATCAACGAGGGAGTCCTCGGGCGCCATGTTGGAGGAGGTAGATGGTCAATGGGCTACGGCGATATCGACGCGGGACGGGGAACGGGGAACGGACGATTGACGGATTCGGCTCAGGGGAGCCGGAGCATTGGAGGTGCAGGTGAGGTCCTCATCAACGAACAATGAAAGTGATCATTCAGAATGGTCGTCCCAAGTCTCGCGCGGATGAGGTGTATCCTGCGGGCGCTCGTTGGAATCAATGATGCTCCCGGTGGGCGTCTCTCAAAGCTCGTGATTGGCTCCCCAACGTCATGCCATCTTTGTGCCGAACCAGAATAAACAGTGCTTGCACGTGCTATGTCACGTGCTTCTGCGAGCGCAAGACCAGTCGACTCGACGGACTTTATGCGCCCTCCACGGACGATGCGGTGAGTGCGTTTGGTCTGACAAAGCCAGTGGTTCTTGCTCCTTTCCCTCTCGATGCAAATGGTCAACGCCCGTTCTGCAGCGGAACTCTTGTTTGAAACATACTCTCGGCATTCGCCCTTGTGCCCGTCCGTGATCCCGCCAGCATCGTCTGTCGCGAATTTGCGGCTTGGAACTCGAATCCGGACCACACTACGACCAACGGCTTCGAGGTGATAGCGCCCGACACTTGATCCGGTGTCCGGGAGTCTGAGTCATCACTGCTACCGCGCCTTTTTGGACCTTTGGACGAACCGGCCGGCGAACGGGGTGGCACGCGGTGGCAATCAGTGGCAAACGGATAGGGGTTGTGTGCAGACGCTGGACGAGAGGAATCGCTGCCGGCTGTCCATCATGGAGAACGAGGTGGGTTGCTTGCTTTTGTCTCCTTGTTTCTTTTGTTTCTCCCCTTGGCTTCGTCGCCCCGTCGCCGTCGCCGTGGCTGGCGTTACCGGCGTCGCGTGCTGTGGCCCGGCAAGTACCGGGTACCTTCTTGGGCTGCACGTCGGCTGAGTGCCCGCGGGTACATGTCCGCACGCGCATTTCCCGCGGCGTGGCCATGTCACACACGCTGGTGCGCGGCGGAAGCAGTGCCAGTGCACAAACCCACGAAATGGTGCACGCACCAGTGCAACCAGACATAATGCTGGGCACAAATAATTTTACCCCACCTTCACCTGTGACTGGTCAAGGCCACACCCGTCCACCACCATTTTTTTGCCAACATCGCACATCGCACACATTCGCACATCGCACGTCGCTCGCACCCACCAACTGCCACACACCCTCTTTCCATTCGCCTTCGACAGAGCAATCCTCTGCTTGTTTCCCCGCGCGACCCGAGATTGAATCGACTCGCCGGAACTGATCCTGTGATCGAGGTCCTCCTCCCTCTCTCCTTCCCCTGCGGGCGTCTCTTCTGGAAACGCACGCTCTCCCGACCGACGCACGACAGCAGAACACACTTCAGATCCCCCTTTTTTCTTCTTTTCTTTTTTTTTTCCCCCAGTACAGAACATCCCGCTAATCACCTCGAGCTCTTCCACCTGTAGGACCAAGTAGAGCGCAAGTCCCGCAAATCCGTCGCCTTCACCGACGAGCAGATTGTAGTGGACGCCGACGGCTCCGTCACAACCATGACTGCTCCTGACGAACCCAAGGAAACGGCTCAGTCCCACACGCCTCGTACGCCGCCGCTGTCTGCTGCTTCTGGGGCCTTTAATGCTGACACCGCAGCCAAAGCCGCCGCGACTGACGATGCCCCCCCGCCCGAGGATGGAGGTCTCGACCTCTCCCTGCTGAAGAAGAAGAAGAAGAAGAAGACCAAGACCAAGGAGGCCGGCGAGGACGATGACTTTGCCGCCCAGCTGAAGCAGCTCGAGGTCAAGGATGCCGAGGACTCTGCCGCCGTCGCTCCCGAGGAGGTCGGCGACATGGACGTCGGCACGGGCATCTGGGCCCACGACGAGACCAAGAACATTGGCTACACCCTGCTGCTCCAGCGATTCTTCCATCAGCTATCACAAAAGAACCCCGACCACACGCTCACTGGCGCCAAGAGCTTCAAGATACCTCCTCCCCAGTGTATGCGCGAAGGCAACCGGAAAACCGTGTTCGCCAACATTGCCGACATCTGCAAGCGCATGAAGCGAACCGAGGACCATCTCACTGCCTATCTCTTCGCCGAACTGGGTACCAATGGCTCCGTTGACGGGAGTAGGAGACTTGTCATCAAGGGTCGTTTCCAGCAGAAGCAGATTGAAGGCATGGTCCGCAAGTACATCAGTATGCATTTCCCCTCTTTGGTTTCTTTCTTTCTTTCTTTCTTTTCTTTCTGGCCTCTTTTCCGTTTTTCCCCCTTCCCCTTTTTCTTTTCCCTTCACAATTTCATCCACGGCGTCTGGGACTGACCACAACCCCAAAGTCGAATACGTCACCTGCAAGACGTGCAAATCCCCCGACACGGAGCTCAGCAAAGGTGAAAACCGTCTGTACTTCGTCACGTGCAACAACTGCGGTTCGCGACGATCCGTCACGGCCATCAAGACTGGTTTCTCGGCCCAGGTCGGCAAGAGAAAGAAGATGAAGGCGTAAATGTCTTCTTTTTGTCCATCGAGTAGTTCCCATCGAACAAGTAAAGACACACCATTTCACCAGCGCTTCTTGCTTCTCCCACCCACCGTGCACATCCACGAAACACCTTCATGTCTTGGACCCCTGCGCCCAAGCCTTCGACATGTGGAGCGATATCTCAGTAGATTGTTTTTTTTTTCTTACCCAAGCCCTGCGGTGCTTCGTTGGACTGGTTCTTTGTGGGGCAACGCAGCTGGGACGAGGACGGGGGGAAACAGCCTGTTTGTATGGACAATGTTGGTCGTGGATGTGACCTACCAGCCTGACGCCTGTGTAATGATTCTGTTTTAGCCAGACACGTCCGGGCTAGCAAAGAAGAAGAAAAAAATGAAGAAGCACCGTCGTTCGGAGAGACCAGCAGTTGGGCCAAAGTGCAGGTCGTGCGTTGATACGATACGAAATGAAAGAAAAGGGGTCATGTCGCAGCATGCAAACCCCTGCAGTATAGCAGAAGTGAATGGCCCCGGAGAATGAGCGGCACAAAGAAGTGTGGCCACAGCATACGTGCCTTGTTACGGAGAGGTATTAACAGACTTTTGTAATCGAAATCTATCAATATACCTGCTGAGCTAGCAACCGACATATCGGATACTGTAGTGACGTCTCTGACTGTGTCCCCAGCAAAGAGACTAAAAGACGGGCGGTTCATGGTAAAACGATCCAAAGCCCTTGTAAAATAAATCCATACACGACTCACAACCTATCCTGTCCATACAGAGTGAATGAAAGCTGCAAAAAAAGAGGGAAAGAAAAAGGAGAGCAACATTGCTCGAAACGCCGCCCAATGACTCAACAAGAAAAAAAAAAAAAAAAAAAAAAAAAAAAAAAAAAAAAAAAAAAAAAAA